>JAWPHD010009748.1:0-100592 GCA_037043455.1 Cyrtodaria siliqua | reverse complement strand
GCACATCTATGTAAGACATGCACAGATTTAACAATATTCAACTGATATAAGCACTTAACACTGACGCCCACATGGTCTGCATCCTATAGTGAAGTAAACTACTGATTATTTGTGTATAAAATAGATATACATGCCGCATTTTCCCCAAATAAAAGAGCATCCCCATAATAGTAGCGCGCTCCAACCTTTTCACGAAACTAATCAAAAAAAATAAATATCAGGTGCCTCCACCTTTTCAGAAACGAAATAAAAATAAAATAAATAGCGCGCCCCACCTTTCAGAAACAAATAAAAGCAAATACCTAATTAAAAAAAATATATATTAATAAAAATAAGAAGAAGAAAAAGAGGATCTTCAAAAATTCAATATATTTTTCGATCTTCATGTATCCAAAAATCCACCCCCAAAATAAAATTCAATAAAAATAATACAAATAAAACCCTAAATATATATATTTTTACATTTTAATAAGAGCGCCCTATTGGCAGTTTGCATAGCGCCTGGGTGCTACTATTAGAAAATACGGTAATCAGTTTGCATAGCGCCTGGGGTGCTACTATTAGGAAATACGGTAATCAGTTTGCATAGCGCCTGTGTGCTACTATTAGGAAATACGGTAATCAGTTTGCATAGCGCCTGGGTGCTACTATTAGGAAATACGGTAAATCAGTTTGCATAGCGCCTGGGTGCTACTATTAGGAAATACGGTAAAATAGGTTTGCATAGCGCCTGGGTGCTACTATAAGGGAAATACAGTAATTAGTTTGCATAGCGCCTGGGTGCTACTATTAGGAATACGGTATCAGTATGCATAGTGCCTGGGTGCTACTATTAGGAAATATGGTAATCAGTTAGCATAGCGCCTGGGTGCTACTATTAGGAAATACGGTAAATACAGTTTGCATAGCGCCTGGGTGCTACTATAAGGAAATACGGTAATCAGTTTGCATATCGCCTGGGTGCTACTATTAGGAAATACGGTAATCAGTTTTGCATAGCGCCTGGGTGCTACTATTAGAAATACGGTAATCAGTTTGCATAGCGCCTGGGTGCTACTATTAGGAAATACGGTAATCAGTTTGCATAGCGCCTGGGTGCTACTATTAGGAAATACGGTAATCAGTTTGCATAGCGCCTGGGTGCTACTATTAGAAATACGGTAATCAGTTGCAAAATAATGATGTACAATCAGAGGTAAATCATTATTAAAACAACGATTTATGCACTGAAGGGCAACTATATAAATATGCTTCTTGTTGCGAACTTTGATTTATCTGGAACCCAGAACACATTTTATTTGGCCCTGTGAATCATACCAGGATATGGCGCACATACTGCACATGTATGTCACATTTACCTATCACCTTGGTGAATGAGAAATGTTGTGCAGTTATGCATGTAGGCCAACTGCAGATTTTATCTTCTGCTTTCACTTTATTGGTCTGTTTGAGCTGAAAATAACTGTCTGATAGATTTATATGTATTGTGCATTTGCATGCACCAGCCCAATAACCATAGAGAGGATCTTAAAGGGACTGGAGGTGATTTGGATTTATTGTTCTCTTAAATGTACATAAATTATGAATTTTAATCACAAAACAAGTGATTTAATACCTATGATTTATACAATAAAAACTGGTGGAGTTGGCAAATTTTCCAGACTAGATATTTTCATCAACATTAAAACTGTAAGGCCCAATTAAGAGCACATTTTCAAACAAGAGGTCAATGACCTGTAAACTCTACTGTCTGATAGCTAGATCAGCATTCCTGTGAAGTTTCATGACAATCTGTCAAGTAGTTTCAGAGTAGTGTTACAAGTTTTTATATATACCTCTATTTAAACAAAGATGGCCGCTGGCAACCATGTTTAATGTCAAATCAAAACAATTTTCAACAAGGATCAACATCATGTCATGCTGATCATTTTAGAAAAAGTCCCATATCAATATCACTTATAGTTTTCAAGAAGTAGTCGCTACAAAATTGTTTTTTAAAAATCCGACCTGAAAATTTGCTAGGATCAACTAGATATCATGAGCAATATTCTTTCATGAAAATCAGTCAAGTAGTTCCAGAGGAGTAGTCGCTACAAGTTTTCATTATATAACTCTATGTAAACAAAGATGGCCGGGCAGCCATGTTTAATGTCGAACCAAAATGATTTTCGACAAGGACCAACATCATGTCATGCTGATCATTTTAGAAAAAGTCCCATATCAATATCACTTATAGTTTTCAACAAGTAGTCGCTACAAACTTATTTTTTAAAAATCTATTTTTAGCTTTGGCAGCCATCTTGGATTTCACATCAACATGAATTTTTTTTAGGATCAACTAGATTTCATGGGCAACATTTCTGTAAAATTTCATGAAAATCAATCCAGTAGTTTCGGAGGAGTAGTCGCTACAAAAAAGTTTACGGACAGACGGACGACAGACACGGCACCACGGCATAAGCTCTGCTGATCTTTGATCAGTAGAGCTAAAAATAAATAAAACTGAAGCACACTATGATTAGCAGATTATATTTTTAAACAGACAATCTTTGGAATGAAATGAAGATTGAGCCGGGGTTGGTTGAATGGTGATTAACGACACTTTCAGCACATTTTAGGCTATATATAACGGTCATTTTTATCAATGTGGGGCCAGACCCCACTTCTTCCTGGGTGGAACCAGTATACCGCCCGCCATCCCTTAGAATCAACACCTTCTCACTTACACAAGTCGAGCTCCCAGTGGGATTCGAACCCGCACCATAGAGAGGCGAGAAGGTTTGAACACAGCATATGGAGCCTTGATATCACTGCTGATTTCTCACCCACACCCACACAAGACTGTGGTTTGTGTGAAGCTACAAAAAATGCAAGAGTGATAATGATATTAACATATCAGGAACCAACCTTGAAATCCTTTCTGAATTTTCATCTGAATGTCTCTGTACAAACTCATCCAGTACCAATCTACCTTCATATATGGTTTCATTTTGGAACAGTCACACGCTGACTAATGGAACTTAATATCCAGTTATGATTATGTCACTTGCAAACAATTGTCAAGATCTGGTAATTAATGCATCCTGGTGTGATAACACTTTTAACGACTAATATTTCATTAAACATTTCAAAACTTTCGCTGAACACTGACCGCAATACTCTGTCTTAAAAATAATATTCTCACAAGATATAAAAATGTGCATATTGCCCTAATATGGCATTATGCGAATTAAAATTACGAAACCAGCAATGAAAACACCTTAAAATTTAACCATAAAAACCCAAACCAAATGACAACATCATTCTCAGATGTGTACTGGTGTTGTGCATGGCTACCCAAACAGGTAATAGAGTAATATCTTCATCTGGGACAAAATGATAAATGCAATCAAGTATAAGATGTTAAACATCCACTTTATGAAAAGGAGGGGAACACTTCATGCTTACTCCCACACTCATAATCACCAGATGCATAATGCTGGTGCCCTTTTTGTACCTTAATGCACTGGTTTATGATGCCTGAACACCAAGACTAAAAAAGACTTTCTGAAGTGCTGCATTTCTGATATTTACAGCCTTTTAAGGCGCAGATTTGCTATACAATTTGTATATTAGCCCATTTGACATATTAAAACAACTAATTATTCGTACACAATTACATCCACGATTGGGTAAATATGTCTTGAGTTTTCCCATTCCAACACTATTTATGATAAGCTCTCTAGTTTCCACCTACATCTAGCCTACATCAGGGTGTCATCTGCACCATCCACACTGTCTTCAGTCATAGGGAAAGTTTTAAAAGTAGGTGGGTGGTCAATTTATAGTTCTTCTTTTTGTTGTTGTATCGGGGACTGCTAAAAGTAGTCAGTCAGCTAACCAAAGTAGTAAATCACCAACCCACCTCCTGGATATTAAGGAAATCTTCAAAGCAAAGTTGGTGAGAATCCAACTGTGTAAACAAATTAACAATTATTTTATATTTTGACATAATCAAGGGACAAGAGATTTGCTTATTTATTTTACTCTAGGGCAATAACACATGCATTTGTCAACTTTGCTCTTTATCAAAGTCTTCACTGAAGCTATTGTCTAATACTCTACCATAGTTTCCTTAATAACAGCGCCTCCTCTAACAGTAGAAGTAATTTCCTCCCTCAACCCACCCACTCTCAACTTTTTTTCGATCTTGTGTATAACACTAATAAAGCAAGAAATGTGTCCATGGGACGGATGACCACACTACAAACCATCTGCCTAACTGTGACCTTGACCTTTGAAGCACTGACATGATTCTTGCACAAGACATGCCTTCTCATTGTAATGAACATTTGTGCGAAGTTTGACAGAATTACCTTCAGTAGCTTTTGACTAATGGCTGACACGGAAAAAATGACTTTGACCTCCCAACTGTGACCTTGACCTTTGAGGCACTGACATGATTCTTGCGTGGGACACACCTTCTCAATGTGATGAAATTTTTTGTGAAGTTTGATGCAACTCCCTTCAGTAGTTTCCAAGTAATGGCTGAGACATGAATTATTTCATGATTTTTTATCTTTGACCTTGAGTGTCACCTTGACCTTTGAGATACGGTCATGATTATTGTGCACTACACACCTTCTCATTGTGATGAACATTTGTGTGAAGTTTGACGAAATTCCCTTCAGTAGTTTTCGAGGAATGGTTGAGACATGATATCAGACGGACGTACGTACGGACATACAGTGCAATTACTATATGCCTCCCTGTGGGGGCATAAAAAGTAAAAAATAAAAATATATATTTAATTTTTTACATTTTATAAGAGCGCCCCCTTTGCATTTTGCATAGCGCCCGGGCGGTACTATTAGAGAAATACGGTAACCGTTTGTTTACTTTAATCCTATGCACCACCTCTGTAACACAATGGTATTTTTCACTGACATGTCAACCAAATGTTCAAGATATTACTGAAACAACCCCAACTCAAATTTGTCCTTAATTACCATGGCCAGTAACTGAGACTGTATCACATATTGTTTATTTGTGCATTGTCGGATAATGGGATCATTATCCGGATCACTCATCCAAGGTCTTTCAAATCAAATTCTGTGAAAATCGGAAACGGTTTACTTTAGTCTTTGTTCACACAAGTGCTGACTGACTGACACTGACTGAGACTGCTCATCACATAACTATGTCTGACCTTCACCAGTATAAACCAGTCTATCTGAGAATGCTCATCACATAACTATGTCTATGCAATCATAATCTGCACAGAATAACGAGGTTCGTTCAAGGTTCAT
The DNA here is from genome assembly GCA_037043455.1 of Cyrtodaria siliqua. Lineage (NCBI taxonomy): Eukaryota > Metazoa > Mollusca > Bivalvia > Adapedonta > Hiatellidae > Cyrtodaria > Cyrtodaria siliqua. The sequence goes on along the minus strand of JAWPHD010009748.1, from coordinate 95,304 downwards.
CAACCTTCAAGATTGCCAACAGTACCTTTAAAGTATGTAGGACATCAAATCCCAAAATATGGCTAAGGGCAATAAATTAACATGCAAACATCTCAGTGATTAAGGTAAATACAAGTGCATTCCCATTACAGAACAAAAGACTGACATTTCCATGCACATGTGCAGAAAAAAGGTCATGATTTATGTCGCTATGCCCTCGAACACATGCTTGTGTCTGTTAGTTAAAATAATGTTCACATTTATATTTAGAATAGAAAATGTTTAACTTTCCTTCCAACTACTTTGCAGATTTATAAGCACATTTTACTGAAAACTAGTTTAATTTTAAGGCCCTATTTCAAGCCTAATTGTATATTGAAAAGAATAAGTTTAGCCCATAAATAACACAGTAAATCCCGTTGAGCAGATTCAAGGCTATGTGCTTCAGCAGCCATTAACAATATAGTTAACATAATTACCAAATATATGCAGGACATTATTTTTAAATGATATCTGCGAAAAAGAAGCAACATGTTCTTTACAGAAATTATAATTTCGTTCTTATTTCAATATAAAGGGAGATCATTTTAAAATTTAATATAATTTCATTATAATGACAAGGTTATTGTCAGTTGTTTCTGCATTTTTTATCACTTGAAACCCAAAATAGTTTAACCCTGTTCTTGATAATATTACTATTTTTAATGTGAAATAATGTTGTTTTATATACATGGGAAAATGGGAAATAACCCCGATACCTACTTTGAATCGCACACAATAAGTGAAAAACAAGAACAGCTTCTGTCAGCCAAAGTTATCAAATACTTCATATTATAAAATAAACATTCAGTTTCTTTAAGCTAGATATGCAAAAGACTGTGCTAAACTAATTTGTTTCAGTATATTTGGGGCGTGTGTATGTGGGGTTGGGTAGAATATTTGTATAGGTAACTGTTAATCACTGTTAGAGGTTTACCACCACTAATTACATGTAAACCTCCGAGATGTAGTCGAATGTAGTTCCTAGCTATAATAAAAAGTAATCCCTCCTTTTTTGATGGAAATGGGCATTATAAGTAGGGGAAAACTGCCCATTTGTGTTCGATTTTGTGGTTGTAAGGAGCGTATTAATAGGTTTTACTCCATCACTGATGAACATTTTCGAAATGTCAACTCTATGCTTACACTTTGTGAGCAACCATCATTGAAAACAGCTGTACCGTTGACCTGTTTAGTAAACAAACAAGAACTTTCTTACATGTCTTGTGACCCCACCTTTTCTGGTGGTTTTTCAAGCGGAAATCTAGTTTTATATACGAAAATTACACTGCTGCATTCTCCATACTTGAATATGTGAAAATATGGAGAAAATAATTAGTGGTTTCAAACCTAGACATGCAACTGCATGAGAAATGGTTTATTCAATTTTGCATCAGATGATGAGGCCCTCCCAATACAGCTTTTGTATGATGACATGTTTTCGTTAGTTGTGTTTTGGTTTTTCTTCTGAAAACAATTAATTATCACAAAGTTTTGTATTTAGTATAGCTAACTTGCCGTTGTGTTGTTTTTCCTTCTTAAGCGTTAAGTATTTTATCCTGATATACCCTACTATTAACGTCCAATATACCAACTGTTTTCAAAGAAAAAACTTTACTCGGGCCTCAATTTATATACCTGACCTAATCGGCCATGTAGCATGCTAGCAGTAAATGAGCAAGCTTTCCATGCCTTTTCAATGACCAGATAGCATTGGGGAAACACAATATGGAAGAGTTGACAAACTACTCTCATAACTTAGTGAAGCAAACCAATCAGTATCTTTACAATAATTATTATATACCGGTAAGCCAACTAAATAGTTTCGCAATCAGGTGATTTAATGCAAATTTGATGGTAATATTATGCACTAATGCTCAACACAAAATCTCTATCACCTCATGAAAACAAAGAAACTGTGGCTTTAAGTATGACACAACAATCAATGCATCCACCACATTTTTTCTGAAGGGAGGTGAGGAAAATAAAGTAGTTACCTCATTAAGAGGCGGTAGGCGGATATTATCCCCTGCTACTTCGGTCTACCCAGCTACGATGAGGCGGATATTATCCCCTGCTACTTCGGCCTACCCAGCTACGATGAATACTTTTACTAGTATTTAAATCAAGTATCCATCAAAATGTGATGTCATGAATTAGGACAGTTTGTCCTAGATTGTATCACTGTCATATAAGGAATGAGGACAGTTTGACCTAGATTGTGTCATTGTGATATCAGGAATGAGGACAGTTTGTCCTAGATTGTATCACTGTCATATAAGGAATGAGGACAGTTTGACCTAGATTGTATCACTGTCATATCAGGAATGAGGACAGTTTGACTTAGATTTGTGTCATTGTGATATCAGGAATGAGGACAGTTTGACCTAGATTGTGTCATTGTGATATCAGGAATGAGGACAGTTTGACCTAGATTGTGTCATTGTGATATAAGGAATGAGGACAGTTTGACCTAGATTGTGTCATTGTGATATCAGGAATGAGGACAGTTTGTCCTAGATTGTATCACTGTCATATAAGGAATGAGGACAGTTTGACCTAGATTGTATCACTGTCATATCAGGAATGAGGACAGTTTGACCTAGATTGTGTCATTGTGATATCAGGAATGAGGACAGTTTGACCTAGATTGTGTCATTGTGATATCAGGAATGAGGACAGTTTGACCTAGATTGTGTCATTGTGATATCAGGAATGAGGACAGTTTGACCTAGATTGTGTCATTGTGATATAAGGAATGAGGACAGTTTGACCTAGATTGTGTCATTGTGATATCAGGAATGAGGACAGTTTGACTCAGATACATCACTATAATATCTGGAAATGAGGACAATTTGACTCAGAATGTGTCACTGATATCAGAATTGAGGACAGTTTGACCTAGATTGTGTCACTGTCATATAAGGAATGAGGACAGTTTGACCTAGATTGTGTCACTGTCATATAAGGAATGAGGAGTTTGACCTAGATCGTGTCACTGTCATATAAGGAATGTGGAGTTTGACCTAGATCATGTCACTGTCATATAAGGAATGAGGAGTTTGACCTAGATCATGTCACTGTGATTTCAGGAATAAGGAGTTTGACTTATTTGTGTTTTACTTATATTGCCTATGTTGGTTAGAGATTAGATCATGGCAGGGATTTCTTTATTTACACTGTCCTGTTTTAATGGGATGACAGTAGGGTAAGTGTGAGGTTTGGTGCACCCTAGAACTGGTTTAAACCCCCAGTGGCCTACTTTGCCACTGACTGTTCCAAGGCGGTAGCCCTATTGTCAACCCTTTTGTGTTTGTGATTTCGTTTGTATTTATTATTACTTTTGCCTTCTTGTTTGTCTGTTTGCGTGTTTATTTCTGTGTTTTGTGGTTGACTTTCCTCCTTGAATGCTACTTTCCCTGTCGGATCTGTTTATATTTCTTAGATACATCACTGTGATATCTAGATATGAAGACAATTTGACCCAGAGGGCATCACTGTGATCTCATGAATGAAGACAGTTTGATACAGATTATGTCACTGTCTTTGACCAAGACTGTCTTTTAAGCCATGAGAGAGCAATAGAGTTTGAGAACTCTGGTTACCTGTGTTACAAGTTGACTCATTTATCACATGTGCAATAAATATATTTTTGTCAATAAATCATAAGTAACTATTCAATAATTAATTTTGTTTTGTTGCACTATGATTCAAAACTCTGTTTCACAAATTTGAATGAGGAAAAGTCAACAATTGATAAGAATGTGGAATTCTTTGACCTGCTTCCTGTAACTTGTTTATCTTTCTCCATGTGGTTTCTGGGTGAGGTATAAGTGGTGACAAGAAAGGGATCACTGTAACAGCGCCTTAGTTATAATTTGGTTAAATAGAATTAGTTTAGCTTAAACTTACTTATTATATATTGATTGTAACGAAAGCTTTCTGGACTTATTTTAATCACTCTCGAAGTCTTCTTGAGTAGAACCAGTACTAAGCAAATGCAGATAAAGTGTCTTGCTCGGGGACAGAGCACATAATCTTCATGGAGGGAATCGCACCCACAATATTTTGATTCTGGGTCTAACACTGTACCACTAAACCACAGCGCTCCACTAAACAGAATTCACTGCGGCTTTTCAGGGATGAAGATTTTTAATGTACAATGCCCATAAATTAATCTCTGATTTTTTAGGTGCTGTGCCACTCACTATAAAATATAATTTAGTATTTCAACTAACCTTGTTTAGACCTGCTTTGTTTAGAACGGACATGACCAAAATCTTATTTACAAAAACATTCGACCCATTCATGTCTCCCAGTGACACATTTCACTGTATAAGTATTTCACTAAAGAATTGATAAGCTCTACTGGTCCAAATATAGGCATCATTGTCCTGGTATTAACTTCCATTTACTGATTACACTGCATGAAGTTGACCCGGTACATTGGACTTGTTATCAATAAAATGCCTCTCCAACTTTAAAATGGTCCCATGCCACATAGGTACCAGATTGTATAAACTACCATAAATAGATCTTTTAATTAAGATTTTTTCCAAGAAGTAACATCCTGAACTTTACTTCATTGATTAATAGCTCATCACAGCTTATGTTGCAATGAATCATGTCTGACATGACTGTATGTGTAATGGTTTGTAAAAAGAATCGAAAGCCCCCCCCCTGTTTTTTGTTTTATCAAAAGTGCAGAGACTAAGGAAAGGTCCTTTGGGTCTTTGGGGAATGGGGGAAGGGCCCTTACAGGAAAAATATGCATCAAGACCCTATTAATTAATAAGTAAAAATATATGAAGTGTAAAAATGTATATATCGATCAATGATATTGAATCATAATGAATCCAGAGTAAAGTGACATTACTTATCTCTTTCTAATTAGGTGCAACATCTATCACAGCTATATTTAGAAACCCCATCACACAAATATGCAAAGAAAGTAATTATAGCAATGGTGTAATCTATACACTATGGAGGGATTGGCATTTTAAGGAATGTTGCTTCCTTGAGATTCAATGTAAGGAATTTCCAGAATTATAACCTCCGACAACGTGTAGATTGACACAAAAACCTGAAAATTAACAAGGAAAAATATTTTCACTCCATGATGAGAAATAATGATAACATCATATGTTACCGATATAAGTTAAATCAGTACACCAGTTTATTATTGGGTCACATGACTGTATGCATTGTTTAACAGCCATTTTACCGAGGCGAGGCTCAGTGGTACAGCGTATGCCTCACAAGCAGGAAGGAGGTCTTGAGTTCAATTCCCGAGTGGGTCAACCCAGACTTATTTAAAATGGTACTAGCAGCTCTGCAGCTTGACGTTTAGCATATAAAAGGTCGTTCTAGGACTGGTCAGTCCGGTGTCAGTAGAATGTGAATTGGTGGGGTAATTTGTCACTTGTTTACAGCGTGGTTTAGTACTATAAACCTCAGCATTGAGCTCACTGCTACAAGCAAACACCGTTGTGATATGTCTGAAAGATTTGTTAAAAACGAAGTTAAACCCCATACATATATACATTGTTTCCTGTGTGTGAATTTTTTTTTTTTAATTATGTATTATATTATCTGTGTCAGGATTACCATGACATGGATATAGCTGGAAATAAAGTTATTTTTCTATCAACAAGTCACCTGTATATTCATAAAAGAACAAAGTGACACCAGTTCGATTTTTTCCTTTACACAAATTGGAGTGTTATGACGCAATAGGCATGGCATGATACGCACACAATCATTATAAAGGTCATTCAAACTGAGTAGATCTATTTTCAGCTCCGAATGAGTAATAAGGTGACCTGGTTCAAGAAATAATCCAGGCCATATATGTGGTACTCATATTTGAAATGGAAAAAAAGTTTAGATATTTGACCCCATTTTTATCATCAGTAAACAGTAATGTTTTCCGCCTCTTCAAACAGTGCACTACTTTGCAACAGTTCAAGTCTATATTATAGAAGTAACCTTGAATTATTGGTATACGTGCACATTCAAAGGTGCACATATGCATATTGGGTGTGCACTGAAACTGCACATTTCTCATGTAAAAATTCATCAAAGGCCACACCAACATTAACAACAAAGGCGCTCTTTCAGATCAAAATCGGGTCAAATATTCACACAAACCCACTTTTTCTATATCAATGTTTGTCTTTGATTGACGCTTTTCCTATATTAGAAAAACAGACATTACTTCATGTCACTTTACTTTCAAACATCAGGTATTATTCCACATTTTGACATTGACTATAAATGTCTTATTCTAGGGCGTTAATTCTTTGTGCAAAGAGTTCAGTGGGTAAACCAGTCTGCATACCAGTCCTGACACAGTACACTAAACTAACTGTGTGTATGGTACACTAAACCACTTACCATTAATAACCTTGTGTCTATGTCTAAACTGGGGCAAGAAACGAGGCAAGTTGACCTGGTTATTATCTGGCGAGTTGACCTTGTTATAATCTTATGATATCTGTACAGGTAACCACTAATTGTAAACAGAAGTAAACAAAAATAAGCAAACATACACTGACGCTCCTTTTAATCACGCCAGGTAATTTTGATCAACGCCCAAACATAGAAGGAAGTAGCTTTAACCAAAGTTCAATACATCAAGTGGATCCGGTATAGGGCAATTTAATATAGACTCTCAAGGATCATTAAATAAATGCTATCTATATAGTCAACTGAAGATAGTTATTACCTGGACACTCGCCCACTGTGGTTCATGGGGCCCTGTTTGGTTCCGGGGCAAAGAATAGGGCCACTGTAGATCCCGTTGGAGGGGTAGGCAGAGGGGTAGAAGCCCCCAAATTCAAATTTTATCATTTTATGTTTATGATCATTAAAGGTCTTCATCATAACCCCTGCAATGTTTCAGGTGCCATCTCGCTCAAATCACTAGAGCAGTGGCAGAAAAACAATAAACGTGGCTCCAGTGTAAATGGAGTGTCTACAATAGAATTTGCAGCAACTCTGCAGTTCTGTAGGTAGAAGGTTCTAGGCCCATTCTCCATATTTTATCTCGATATACATGGAGGATGAGCCTGGCATGTTCATTCCTGGCGCCATATAACCTTTCAGGTGTTGGTGTGCCTTAAAACCCAATTCAGTTCAATTACCTGGACACTCAACTTGTCGAACCATTTTTTGTAGACTACTTTAAAATAGAAATAAAAAACACTGACATTCAGGTTTGGTGATCAGAACTCTAAAATCTAGTTTGGGGTTCCATTACTATATATTTTAAGAATAACAACATAATACTCATTTCCTTTTTTTCATAGATTTTCAAATGTGTTTACCGGTAAACGTATTTCATTATACATGTATATAACCCTTTGATTATATCTCTATTTTATTAAGTGAAATCACTATTTTATACCTGTTATCAATAGATCTATTTTTTCATTTTGGATTTATAAACTTAATATAAAATAATAATAAAAATATAAAGGAATAATCCCTAAATAAAGTTGCGTGTTATTTGTGTAACTTAATTTCTCTTATACATGCCAATATGTTATTTTTTTTTATAAATATAAATAATCATTGACACCCCTCAGACCCCCTTTGTGTATTATATGGTGCCGAGGATCCCTATGTGAAACCCCTAAATAATGTATAGCATTAGAGAAAGAAGGCTTGGCTTTACAATGTGATGCAGGCAACATGTGTTACAACAATTCAATATATATTTAGTGTTTAACCTACTTTTCAATCCAAACATATACATTTTTAATTTTGATATAAACATATTTCATTAAAACTTAGATTTTGACTCTATTTTATTAAAGGGACACTGTCCGTAACTTTTAGCTTATAAAACACACACTAATTACATTCACAAACACTACACACTAAACATTATCGCATATTTACGGTATTTCAATGCGGTACAAAAAAAAAATGTACCGCTTCGTGAGTTTGAACTCGCAGCCCAAACTAAAATTACGCTTGTGCGAGCAATAGTCAACGTGGCTCCCATCTGAGCTAAGCGGGCTATACATATTACGCAATACATACTATGTAGAAAACCTCATGCGCTAATGGATGTCACGTGATCAGCAGAAAAGGTAAATAATGTGGGTCCCACATTATTTACAAATAAAAAAAAATTTCCCCACAAAACTCACTACATTTTACTTCTTTTGGTCCAACTAAGTTCATGTTTTGATGTATACATTTCCCTGAATAAAAGTCAGTTATTTGGTTACGCCCAATATCTGCTTACTTACGGACAGTGTCCATTTAAGTGTGATCACAGTTTAATTTAGCATATTTAACATATCAATGCAACAGAAATGTTGAAAATTAGGTTAAACACTAAGTATGTTAGTGTAAGTTAGTGTTTAGAGATAACTTACATGTTTTGAGAGTCCAAACAATATAGACACAATATAAACAGCTTTAACCAGCCAGGCCAAACACCAAAACTTGAGCATTGAATTAGGAGTTACCAAATCATAATTCATTTTACGCATATTCAATCACGGGTATTGTAAGAACCCGTGAATAAACCTATACTTTTAATCGGCATTATTATTATTATATGACCTGAACACCTGGATAGAGTTTTGATATACAGTTGTGTAGTGTTATTTGGCAGGTTAGTTTCTTTAAGCGAAATTTTAACAAAACAAAAACTCAACATTCGCTCACTTCGGCTGCTATATTTGGGTTTCTATTTTGTTAAAATTCCACTTAATAAACACTAATACATAAGGAGCAAGATGATCTTTCAACTATGACATAAGTCAAGTAGAGTACCAGATCCTGACCTCTGAACATTTGTATAATACCTTCTTACCTAATTATTATTACAGCTAGACTAATTTGGCCTCTTGCAAAATCGATCTTCCACTTTTTGACACTAATAGGATTGAAACAGCCCTGACTGATTCAGAAATGAAACTTCAGTAAGGACACTTTAAGCTTTACAGTCAGAACATATATAGGGCTTCTTAATTAGAACATGAATGAATTGTGTAAAGCTAATTAGGGCTTCACAGGTGGAACATTTATTAACTTTGTAAAGCTAACTAAAGCTTCACAGCCAGAACATGAATTAACTTTGTAAATCCATCTAGGGTTTCACGAACATGACTTAACTTAAGGCTCCTAAGTAAGAACACAAATTAACTTTATAAGGTAACAAGGGCTTCACAGACGAAAAATGAATTAACTGTGTAAAGCTAACTTATGCTTTACACAGAACATGACTTAACTTTGTAAAGCTATCTCGAGCTTCACAGTTGGAACATGAATTAACTTTGTAAAAAGCTAACTCAGGCTTTACAGACAGAACATGATTAACTTTGTAAAGCTAATTAGGACTTGACAATTAGAACACAAATTAACTTTGTAAAGCCAACTAGGGCTTTACAGACAGAACATGACTTAACTTTGTAAAGCTAGCTAGGATATCACAATTAAAACATGAATTAACTGTGTAAAGCTAGCTAGAGTTTCAGTCAGAACATAAATGAAATAATATGTAAAGCTAACAAGGGCCTCACAATCAGAACATGAATTAATTTTGTAAAGCTTACTAGGGCTTCAGTCAGAACATGAATTAACTTTGTACAGCTATCTACGGCTTCACAGCTGCAAAATGAATTAACTTTGTAAAGCTATCTAGGGGCTTCACAGTCAGAACATGAATTAACTTAATAAAGCTAACTAGGGCTTCACAGCTGGAACATAAATCAACTTTGTAAATCTAATTAGAGCTTCACAGTTGGAACATGAATTAACTTAATAAAGCTAACTAGGGCTTCACAGCTGGAACATAAATCAACTTTGTAAATCTGATTAGAGCTTCACAGTTGGAACATGAATCAACTTTGTAAAGCTAACAAGGGCTTCCCAGACAGAACATGAATTAACTTTGTAATCTAACAAGGGCATCGCAGACAGAACATGAATTAAATTTGTAAAGCTTACTAGGGCTTCAGACAGAACATGAATGAACTTTGTAAAGCTATCTAGGGCTTTACAGTTGAAAGATGAATTAACTTTCTAAAGCTATCTGGGGTTTCACAGTCAGAACATGAATTAACTTAATAAAGCTAACTAGGGCTTCATAGCTGGAACATGCTGGAATAATGTTGTTCTATAATTAACTTTGTAAAGCTATCTAGGGCTGTACAGTCAGAACATAAATTAACTTTGTAAAGCAAACAAGGAGTTCAGTCAGAACATAAATTCACCTTGTAAAGCTATATAGGGCTTCACAGTTGGAACATGTATCAACTTTGTAATTCTAACTAGGGCTTTCCAGACAGAACATGAATTAACTTTGTACAGCTAACTAGGGCTTCCCAGAAAGAACATGAATTACCTTTGTAAAGCTATCTAGAGCTTCACAGACAAAACATGAAATAACTTTGTAACGTTTACTAGGGCTTCATAGACAGAACATTAATTAACTTTGTAATTTGTGTAAAGCTAATTACAGATATACAGCAATTCTGTAAGATAGTGATATGACTTGCAGAGAGGTCAGGGCTGACTGGGACCAATAACCTCAGAAGGAGTAGAGTTGAAAATTATTATACATCTCTTAGGGCACAAAATATACAGACATGAGATCTAAAAGGCCATCTGGGAAACAGCGGATCAAAAACTTCAGATCAGCCAGCCAGGGGTATGAGAAAATCAATCTTAGACAATTTCAATATCTGTGCATGCAGACAGTAAAGGCATGTGCAGTGACCTATATTGTGAAAATGGGAAAATAACATAGACCACTGCACTGACAGTTAATCGATAATGCTTCTGTGTTTTATACATATTTAAATCATGACACGTGTACCACTCCTGTATATGTGTCTGAGTGAGCGCATACATCACTGGCATGCATGCTGCATATCACTGGCATGCATGCTGCAAATCATGAGTGATTGATAATTGTCCATGTAGAATACTGGTATATCAAAATGTTAATTTCTTCTCTCTCACATTTTGAATGAACTTTGAAGGAATTCTTTTGTTTCATTGATGTATTTAATATAACCTGCTTTATTGCGAACTTGCGAACAAAGGTGTGGCTATTTACAATTTACAATATTTCCATGACAGCTGTCTATATATACTCTGTAAAAAAAGTTTTGGACCATTGCAGTGTTCGAACCCGTACAATGATCACTGAACCATGACATTCGACCATAACCCTTATTACCTCAGTTGATAATTCACAATAGATCAACAATCAACAATAATTATCGTTTACAATGAAAGTTTGCGAAAAAATAATAATCTTTTTATTGGTCACTCGAATGTGTCCGTAACTGTTACTCGTTATGGACATTGCAACATTTTTTACAGACCCTTTGTGTGTTCGCAATTTTTTTAAAATCAAATCTTGTTTGGAATTTAATGTTTCTGGTACCAAATTAACCGGGTAGGGCTGACCTTGGTTACTAAAAAAAGATACTTAAATTCTGTCCACTAGTTTTATTTTTATATGACTTTATATACGCTGGTCCAAAACTTTTTTTACCGAGTATATATGAAAGACACCTTCTGTATGTATTGGTTTTCTGAATAAAAAATATTCTATTCTATTCTATTCTGACGGTCCTGATGTTTATGCGCATGCCACTCAACAAAAAAATACAAACAAACTAGAGTAAAATTAAGTTATTTTCTATTAAAAATTGTTTTAAAAGTAATCAATCACAATAATGTTGATTAGTGTAATAAATGTACCACTTTTTATCTATAACAAAAACAAATGAATTATTATCATGTCAGTCACCATAACATCCCGATGACACAATATTGATGGAGATGAAAATAAAGAAGAAATAAACTGATAACAAGAGATGTTTGTAAAACATTTATGCCTCAACAACCATGACACAAACATTACTGCCAAGTTTTGAGTGCCAGCTGTTTTTGAGTTAATGGAAGCCACGCAATTTTTAGTGAGTTTTCACATATACATAGTGTATCATAGTGTATCATCCTTATATATATATATATGTAGGTATTTTACATTTAGCCTTCACATGGGTTGCTTAATTTGCATATTCTTCAAAACAATGTATCCCATATGTCAAAATTATTTATAGTTTGTGTTTAAAGAGTGAAAATAAATCATAAATGTATTATTTTTTTTAATTAGAATCAAATTTAATCTTGATATTCATTCAATAAAGGGAGGTAATTTAAAAAATAATTTTAAATTAATATTGTTATTTAGGTTTAAATATAGAAACATCACAACATACTTGTATATTAAAAACAAGAGGCTCAAGAGGGCCTGTATCGTTCTACTGGCTAGCCAGGGGCGAATCCCAAATTTGACCCCAGGTTCACCATTTGAACAAACTTGGTAGAGGATCCAAAAGCTTAAAAAAAAGAAAAAAAAAAAAAAAAAAAAAGAATAATAATTTCTTTTTTAAAAAAAACAACATACAAATTTGAAAAAAATAAATAAATTTAAAATCAATAAAAATAAATAAAATCAAAACAAAATTATTTAAAAAAAATTGAACCCATAAAAAATAAGGTTTCCAATATCTGCTTACTTACGGACAGTGTCCATTTAAGTGTGATCACAGTTTAATTTAGCATATTTAACATATCAATGCAACAGAAATGTTGAAAATTAGGTTAAACACTAAGTATGTTAGTGTAAGTTAGTGTTTAGAGATAACTTACATGTTTTGAGAGTCCAAACAATATAGACACAATATAAACAGCTTTAACCAGCCAGGCCAAACACCAAAACTTGAGCATTGAATTAGGAGTTACCAAATCATAATTCATTTTACGCATATTCAATCACGGGTATTGTAAGAACCCGTGAATAAACCTATACTTTTAATCGGCATTATTATTATTATATGACCTGAACACCTGGATAGAGTTTTGATATACAGTTGTGTAGTGTTATTTGGCAGGTTAGTTTCTTTAAGCGAAATTTTAACAAAACAAAAACTCAACATTCGCTCACTTCGGCTGCTATATTTGGGTTTCTATTTTGTTAAAATTCCACTTAATAAACACTAATACATAAGGAGCAAGATGATCTTTCAACTATGACATAAGTCAAGTAGAGTACCAGATCCTGACCTCTGAACATTTGTATAATACCTTCTTACCTAATTATTATTACAGCTAGACTAATTTGGCCTCTTGCAAAATCGATCTTCCACTTTTTGACACTAATAGGATTGAAACAGCCCTGACTGATTCAGAAATGAAACTTCAGTAAGGACACTTTAAGCTTTACAGTCAGAACATATATAGGGCTTCTTAATTAGAACATGAATGAATTGTGTAAAGCTAATTAGGGCTTCACAGGTGGAACATTTATTAACTTTGTAAAGCTAACTAAAGCTTCACAGCCAGAACATGAATTAACTTTGTAAATCCATCTAGGGTTTCACGAACATGACTTAACTTAAGGCTCCTAAGTAAGAACACAAATTAACTTTATAAGGTAACAAGGGCTTCACAGACGAAAAATGAATTAACTGTGTAAAGCTAACTTATGCTTTACACAGAACATGACTTAACTTTGTAAAGCTATCTCGAGCTTCACAGTTGGAACATGAATTAACTTTGTAAAAAGCTAACTCAGGCTTTACAGACAGAACATGATTAACTTTGTAAAGCTAATTAGGACTTGACAATTAGAACACAAATTAACTTTGTAAAGCCAACTAGGGCTTTACAGACAGAACATGACTTAACTTTGTAAAGCTAGCTAGGATATCACAATTAAAACATGAATTAACTGTGTAAAGCTAGCTAGAGTTTCAGTCAGAACATAAATGAAATAATATGTAAAGCTAACAAGGGCCTCACAATCAGAACATGAATTAATTTTGTAAAGCTTACTAGGGCTTCAGTCAGAACATGAATTAACTTTGTACAGCTATCTACGGCTTCACAGCTGCAAAATGAATTAACTTTGTAAAGCTATCTAGGGGCTTCACAGTCAGAACATGAATTAACTTAATAAAGCTAACTAGGGCTTCACAGCTGGAACATAAATCAACTTTGTAAATCTAATTAGAGCTTCACAGTTGGAACATGAATTAACTTAATAAAGCTAACTAGGGCTTCACAGCTGGAACATAAATCAACTTTGTAAATCTGATTAGAGCTTCACAGTTGGAACATGAATCAACTTTGTAAAGCTAACAAGGGCTTCCCAGACAGAACATGAATTAACTTTGTAATCTAACAAGGGCATCGCAGACAGAACATGAATTAAATTTGTAAAGCTTACTAGGGCTTCAGACAGAACATGAATGAACTTTGTAAAGCTATCTAGGGCTTTACAGTTGAAAGATGAATTAACTTTCTAAAGCTATCTGGGGTTTCACAGTCAGAACATGAATTAACTTAATAAAGCTAACTAGGGCTTCATAGCTGGAACATGCTGGAATAATGTTGTTCTATAATTAACTTTGTAAAGCTATCTAGGGCTGTACAGTCAGAACATAAATTAACTTTGTAAAGCAAACAAGGAGTTCAGTCAGAACATAAATTCACCTTGTAAAGCTATATAGGGCTTCACAGTTGGAACATGTATCAACTTTGTAATTCTAACTAGGGCTTTCCAGACAGAACATGAATTAACTTTGTACAGCTAACTAGGGCTTCCCAGAAAGAACATGAATTACCTTTGTAAAGCTATCTAGAGCTTCACAGACAAAACATGAAATAACTTTGTAACGTTTACTAGGGCTTCATAGACAGAACATTAATTAACTTTGTAATTTGTGTAAAGCTAATTACAGATATACAGCAATTCTGTAAGATAGTGATATGACTTGCAGAGAGGTCAGGGCTGACTGGGACCAATAACCTCAGAAGGAGTAGAGTTGAAAATTATTATACATCTCTTAGGGCACAAAATATACAGACATGAGATCTAAAAGGCCATCTGGGAAACAGCGGATCAAAAACTTCAGATCAGCCAGCCAGGGGTATGAGAAAATCAATCTTAGACAATTTCAATATCTGTGCATGCAGACAGTAAAGGCATGTGCAGTGACCTATATTGTGAAAATGGGAAAATAACATAGACCACTGCACTGACAGTTAATCGATAATGCTTCTGTGTTTTATACATATTTAAATCATGACACGTGTACCACTCCTGTATATGTGTCTGAGTGAGCGCATACATCACTGGCATGCATGCTGCATATCACTGGCATGCATGCTGCAAATCATGAGTGATTGATAATTGTCCATGTAGAATACTGGTATATCAAAATGTTAATTTCTTCTCTCTCACATTTTGAATGAACTTTGAAGGAATTCTTTTGTTTCATTGATGTATTTAATATAACCTGCTTTATTGCGAACTTGCGAACAAAGGTGTGGCTATTTACAATTTACAATATTTCCATGACAGCTGTCTATATATACTCTGTAAAAAAAGTTTTGGACCATTGCAGTGTTCGAACCCGTACAATGATCACTGAACCATGACATTCGACCATAACCCTTATTACCTCAGTTGATAATTCACAATAGATCAACAATCAACAATAATTATCGTTTACAATGAAAGTTTGCGAAAAAATAATAATCTTTTTATTGGTCACTCGAATGTGTCCGTAACTGTTACTCGTTATGGACATTGCAACATTTTTTACAGACCCTTTGTGTGTTCGCAATTTTTTTAAAATCAAATCTTGTTTGGAATTTAATGTTTCTGGTACCAAATTAACCGGGTAGGGCTGACCTTGGTTACTAAAAAAAGATACTTAAATTCTGTCCACTAGTTTTATTTTTATATGACTTTATATACGCTGGTCCAAAACTTTTTTTACCGAGTATATATGAAAGACACCTTCTGTATGTATTGGTTTTCTGAATAAAAAATATTCTATTCTATTCTATTCTGACGGTCCTGATGTTTATGCGCATGCCACTCAACAAAAAAATACAAACAAACTAGAGTAAAATTAAGTTATTTTCTATTAAAAATTGTTTTAAAAGTAATCAATCACAATAATGTTGATTAGTGTAATAAATGTACCACTTTTTATCTATAACAAAAACAAATGAATTATTATCATGTCAGTCACCATAACATCCCGATGACACAATATTGATGGAGATGAAAATAAAGAAGAAATAAACTGATAACAAGAGATGTTTGTAAAACATTTATGCCTCAACAACCATGACACAAACATTACTGCCAAGTTTTGAGTGCCAGCTGTTTTTGAGTTAATGGAAGCCACGCAATTTTTAGTGAGTTTTCACATATACATAGTGTATCATAGTGTATCATCCTTATATATATATATATGTAGGTATTTTACATTTAGCCTTCACATGGGTTGCTTAATTTGCATATTCTTCAAAACAATGTATCCCATATGTCAAAATTATTTATAGTTTGTGTTTAAAGAGTGAAAATAAATCATAAATGTATTATTTTTTTTAATTAGAATCAAATTTAATCTTGATATTCATTCAATAAAGGGAGGTAATTTAAAAAATAATTTTAAATTAATATTGTTATTTAGGTTTAAATATAGAAACATCACAACATACTTGTATATTAAAAACAAGAGGCTCAAGAGGGCCTGTATCGTTCTACTGGCTAGCCAGGGGCGAATCCCAAATTTGACCCCAGGTTCACCATTTGAACAAACTTGGTAGAGGATCCAAAAGCTTAAAAAAAAGAAAAAAAAAAAAAAAAAAAAAGAATAATAATTTCTTTTTTAAAAAAAACAACATACAAATTTGAAAAAAATAAATAAATTTAAAATCAATAAAAATAAATAAAATCAAAACAAAATTATTTAAAAAAAATTGAACCCATAAAAAATAAGGTTTCCAATATCTGCTTACTTACGGACAGTGTCCATTTAAGTGTGATCACAGTTTAATTTAGCATATTTAACATATCAATGCAACAGAAATGTTGAAAATTAGGTTAAACACTAAGTATGTTAGTGTAAGTTAGTGTTTAGAGATAACTTACATGTTTTGAGAGTCCAAACAATATCATAAGACACAATATAAACAGCTTTAACCAGCCAGGCCAAACACCAAAACTTGAGCATTGAATTAGGAGTTACCAAATCATAATTCATTTTACGCATATTCAATCACGGGTATTGTAAGAACCCGTGAATAAACCTATACTTTTAATCGGCATTATTATTATTATATGACCTGAACACCTGGATAGAGTTTTGATATACAGTTGTGTAGTGTTATTTGGCAGGTTAGTTTCTTTAAGCGAAATTTTAACAAAACAAAAACTCAACATTCGCTCACTTCGGCTGCTATATTTGGGTTTCTATTTTGTTAAAATTCCACTTAATAAACACTAATACATAAGGAGCAAGATGATCTTTCAACTATGACATAAGTCAAGTAGAGTACCAGATCCTGACCTCTGAACATTTGTATAATACCTTCTTACCTAATTATTATTACAGCTAGACTAATTTGGCCTCTTGCAAAATCGATCTTCCACTTTTTGACACTAATAGGATTGAAACAGCCCTGACTGATTCAGAAATGAAACTTCAGTAAGGACACTTTAAGCTTTACAGTCAGAACATATATAGGGCTTCTTAATTAGAACATGAATGAATTGTGTAAAGCTAATTAGGGCTTCACAGGTGGAACATTTATTAACTTTGTAAAGCTAACTAAAGCTTCACAGCCAGAACATGAATTAACTTTGTAAATCCATCTAGGGTTTCACGAACATGACTTAACTTAAGGCTCCTAAGTAAGAACACAAATTAACTTTATAAGGTAACAAGGGCTTCACAGACGAAAAATGAATTAACTGTGTAAAGCTAACTTATGCTTTACACAGAACATGACTTAACTTTGTAAAGCTATCTCGAGCTTCACAGTTGGAACATGAATTAACTTTGTAAAAAGCTAACTCAGGCTTTACAGACAGAACATGATTAACTTTGTAAAGCTAATTAGGACTTGACAATTAGAACACAAATTAACTTTGTAAAGCCAACTAGGGCTTTACAGACAGAACATGACTTAACTTTGTAAAGCTAGCTAGGATATCACAATTAAAACATGAATTAACTGTGTAAAGCTAGCTAGAGTTTCAGTCAGAACATAAATGAAATAATATGTAAAGCTAACAAGGGCCTCACAATCAGAACATGAATTAATTTTGTAAAGCTTACTAGGGCTTCAGTCAGAACATGAATTAACTTTGTACAGCTATCTACGGCTTCACAGCTGCAAAATGAATTAACTTTGTAAAGCTATCTAGGGGCTTCACAGTCAGAACATGAATTAACTTAATAAAGCTAACTAGGGCTTCACAGCTGGAACATAAATCAACTTTGTAAATCTAATTAGAGCTTCACAGTTGGAACATGAATTAACTTAATAAAGCTAACTAGGGCTTCACAGCTGGAACATAAATCAACTTTGTAAATCTGATTAGAGCTTCACAGTTGGAACATGAATCAACTTTGTAAAGCTAACAAGGGCTTCCCAGACAGAACATGAATTAACTTTGTAATCTAACAAGGGCATCGCAGACAGAACATGAATTAAATTTGTAAAGCTTACTAGGGCTTCAGACAGAACATGAATGAACTTTGTAAAGCTATCTAGGGCTTTACAGTTGAAAGATGAATTAACTTTCTAAAGCTATCTGGGGTTTCACAGTCAGAACATGAATTAACTTAATAAAGCTAACTAGGGCTTCATAGCTGGAACATGCTGGAATAATGTTGTTCTATAATTAACTTTGTAAAGCTATCTAGGGCTGTACAGTCAGAACATAAATTAACTTTGTAAAGCAAACAAGGAGTTCAGTCAGAACATAAATTCACCTTGTAAAGCTATATAGGGCTTCACAGTTGGAACATGTATCAACTTTGTAATTCTAACTAGGGCTTTCCAGACAGAACATGAATTAACTTTGTACAGCTAACTAGGGCTTCCCAGAAAGAACATGAATTACCTTTGTAAAGCTATCTAGAGCTTCACAGACAAAACATGAAATAACTTTGTAACGTTTACTAGGGCTTCATAGACAGAACATTAATTAACTTTGTAATTTGTGTAAAGCTAATTACAGATATACAGCAATTCTGTAAGATAGTGATATGACTTGCAGAGAGGTCAGGGCTGACTGGGACCAATAACCTCAGAAGGAGTAGAGTTGAAAATTATTATACATCTCTTAGGGCACAAAATATACAGACATGAGATCTAAAAGGCCATCTGGGAAACAGCGGATCAAAAACTTCAGATCAGCCAGCCAGGGGTATGAGAAAATCAATCTTAGACAATTTCAATATCTGTGCATGCAGACAGTAAAGGCATGTGCAGTGACCTATATTGTGAAAATGGGAAAATAACATAGACCACTGCACTGACAGTTAATCGATAATGCTTCTGTGTTTTATACATATTTAAATCATGACACGTGTACCACTCCTGTATATGTGTCTGAGTGAGCGCATACATCACTGGCATGCATGCTGCATATCACTGGCATGCATGCTGCAAATCATGAGTGATTGATAATTGTCCATGTAGAATACTGGTATATCAAAATGTTAATTTCTTCTCTCTCACATTTTGAATGAACTTTGAAGGAATTCTTTTGTTTCATTGATGTATTTAATATAACCTGCTTTATTGCGAACTTGCGAACAAAGGTGTGGCTATTTACAATTTACAATATTTCCATGACAGCTGTCTATATATACTCTGTAAAAAAAGTTTTGGACCATTGCAGTGTTCGAACCCGTACAATGATCACTGAACCATGACATTCGACCATAACCCTTATTACCTCAGTTGATAATTCACAATAGATCAACAATCAACAATAATTATCGTTTACAATGAAAGTTTGCGAAAAAATAATAATCTTTTTATTGGTCACTCGAATGTGTCCGTAACTGTTACTCGTTATGGACATTGCAACATTTTTTACAGACCCTTTGTGTGTTCGCAATTTTTTTAAAATCAAATCTTGTTTGGAATTTAATGTTTCTGGTACCAAATTAACCGGGTAGGGCTGACCTTGGTTACTAAAAAAAGATACTTAAATTCTGTCCACTAGTTTTATTTTTATATGACTTTATATACGCTGGTCCAAAACTTTTTTTACCGAGTATATATGAAAGACACCTTCTGTATGTATTGGTTTTCTGAATAAAAAATATTCTATTCTATTCTATTCTGACGGTCCTGATGTTTATGCGCATGCCACTCAACAAAAAAATACAAACAAACTAGAGTAAAATTAAGTTATTTTCTATTAAAAATTGTTTTAAAAGTAATCAATCACAATAATGTTGATTAGTGTAATAAATGTACCACTTTTTATCTATAACAAAAACAAATGAATTATTATCATGTCAGTCACCATAACATCCCGATGACACAATATTGATGGAGATGAAAATAAAGAAGAAATAAACTGATAACAAGAGATGTTTGTAAAACATTTATGCCTCAACAACCATGACACAAACATTACTGCCAAGTTTTGAGTGCCAGCTGTTTTTGAGTTAATGGAAGCCACGCAATTTTTAGTGAGTTTTCACATATACATAGTGTATCATAGTGTATCATCCTTATATATATATATATGTAGGTATTTTACATTTAGCCTTCACATGGGTTGCTTAATTTGCATATTCTTCAAAACAATGTATCCCATATGTCAAAATTATTTATAGTTTGTGTTTAAAGAGTGAAAATAAATCATAAATGTATTTTTTTTTTAATTAGAATCAAATTTAATCTTGATATTCATTCAATAAAGGGAGGTAATTTAAAAAATAATTTTAAATTAATATTGTTATTTAGGTTTAAATATAGAAACATCACAACATACTTGTATATTAAAAACAAGAGGCTCAAGAGGGCCTGTATCGTTCTACTGGCTAGCCAGGGGCGAATCCCAAATTTGACCCCAGGTTCACCATTTGAACAAACTTGGTAGAGGATCCAAAAGCTTAAAAAAAAGAAAAAAAAAAAAAAAAAAAAAAGAATAATAATTTCTTTTTTAAAAAAAACAACATACAAATTTGAAAAAAATAAATAAATTTAAAATCAATAAAAATAAATAAAATCAAAACAAAATTATTTAAAAAAAATTGAACCCATAAAAAATAAGGTTTCCTATGGAAAAAAAATGGTTTAAAAAAATAAGCAAATTTTTAGCGTTTTTTTTTACAAGTTTTGTTACCATAGCAACCATATTTCTTATGTGAATCTACCCAAAAAGAGAGGTGCACAACTACACCATGAGACAAACATTCTTGCCAAGTTTGGCATATGTAGTGCCAGCTGTTCTTGAGTTATCACGAAGACAAGTGATTTTTAGTGATTTTTTTACAAGTTGTGTTACCATGGCAACCACATTTCTTAAGCGAATCTACCCAATAGGGGAGGTGAACAACTAGACCATGAGACAAACATTCTTGCCGAGTTTCGGGTTTGTAGTGCCAGCTGTTCTTGAGTTATCGCGAAGACAAGGGATTTTTAGTGATTTTTTGCAAGTTTTGTTTCCATGGCAACCACACTTCTTAAGGGTGCCCTCTGGTGAATATCAGAACAGATAGAATTTTTTATTTCCCTGTTTTTTATGAAGACTAACATATTACTAGTTAGTTTCTGGAAAAATAATGATGGGTCGGTGATTTAACTTTTTCGCAAAATTAATCTTTAGTAATACACTCTCACAGTGCGGTTTTAAATTCTGAATCAGCTGCAAATTGTGTATGGCAACTTACATGTGTGTAGTGTGGTTTGCAGAACAGGTATCGATTTTCCGTCTTTTTTAATGTAATAGATCATACTTTAGGACGAAAAATTAAGGGTTGGGGTATTTTTATCACCATCTGAAAAATTAGTACATCCCTTGTCATTACCCCACCCAGTTTACTATAAATTGCATTTTTAAATTTGTGATCCATAAATTTTTCATGATAAAGGAACAGATAACTTTTTGAGATATTTTGTCTACAATATATACAAGACCTGAGTATCAGAATGAAAAAATAAAAATTGGGGGTCGGTGTGCATATAAGAAAGATATTCAATAAAAACTGAGAAAAAAATGTGCTTTTTTAGATTTCGACGAGCTCTGACATATAACGGCATAGGCCTGTAACAAATAATAGGAAAATACTTTTTATTCCTGTCTATGTATATGCTAACACATGTCTTTGTAATAAAGTTTAAATTAAGTGAATATCTTAAATGGTTTTTGAGAAATACCATCTTTTGTACCCCTACCCCCCATTTTGGCTTATGTTAAAAATTGTCAATTTTGGGCACAACATGTGAGGTCAAAAAAAAAATCTAATTTTTTTATATTTTTTTTGCACTAAAATATCCCTATTGGGCATAAGTTTGTTACTGTATAATTATTTTTTCCAGTTTTATTATAATTTTTGAAATATAACAAATGTAAATTTCCGGAAGTGCAAAAATCCAAAACCTCAGCAGAGGGCACCCTTAAGCGAATCTACCCAAAAGAGGAGGTGCACAACTAGACCATGATACAAACATTCCTGCCAAGTTTCGAGTTTGTAGTGCCAGCCGTTCTTGAGTTATCGCAAAGACAAGAAGATTTCGGGATGGACCGACTGACCTACATTTTTTAAATATGTTTTGTTACCATGGCAACCACATTCCTTAAGCGAATCTACCCAAAATGAGAGGTGCACAACCAGACCATGACACAAACATTCCTGTCAAGTTTCGAGTTTGTAGTGCCAGCCGTTCTTGAGTTATCGCGAATACTTCGACAGACAGACGGACATTTGCAAAGCAATATGCACCCCCACCCCACACTTCGCTAATGATGACGATGATGTGACAATAAAGAATAAAGTTGAAGATAATACAGCAATGCTGCTGCTGCTGATGATGATGCTTTGATAAGGATAGGATGATGATGATGATGTGACTATAAAGTTGATACGACAATGCTGCTGCTGTTGCTGCTGCTGCTGCTGATGATGATATTTTAATAAGGAGGATGGTGATGTGAAAATAAATAATAAAGTTGAATGCTGCTGCTGATGGTGATGATGCTGTTGAAGCTGCTGCAGCTGATGATGATGATGATGATGTAACAATAAAGAACAGCAATGCTGCTGCTGATGATGATGATGTTCAATCTGCTGCTGTTGACGTGATGATGTAACAATAAAGAATAAAACATGATACCGCAATGCTGCTGCTGCTGCTGCTGATGATGATGATGATGAATATGATATGAAGGACAATGATGTGACAATAAAGAATAAATGACGATACAGAATATATTGCTGCTGATGATGATGATGTTACAATAGGCGATGATGATATAACTGTGAGAATCATAACTGTTATAATCCATCCTAGCTACTATAGAGCTATGACTTCTCTGATTAAAAAGCGCAATGACTCAGTTCACATTTTCCAGCAAGGTTTCTGAAGATATAACACAAACATCAACCATACACCTTTATGGTCACACCTTGCATACAACTCGCAAAGATAAGGACATCATGCTCATTTGGTCATTTTTTGTAATGAAGTACCTATTTTCGGTCTTCTTTCTTGAAAACAATTTCGAAGTAATATGAGAAATGAGATTGACCTATATGGAAACTTAGCTCTGCCCACCTCTGGTATCATTCTCTGAGCCACTATGCTTGTTTGTCTGGCCCCTGGTCCATAGCTGAGTAAAGGCAGAGCTCAGTTCCCATATTTGGCAATATCGGTTCTCACTAATGATTAAAGTTATGTGGAATTTTACTTTTTGTGATACTCACTCACTGCCTTCCATACTTTTGACTGGTTGACTGGGACATGGTATGGTTACCTGACCTTGATAATCAATTTTGTCATATACTGAATGACTACCTACAAAAGTTATGAAAAAGTTAAAGTGAATGTTAAGTTTCTACGTTAAAGTTTCCAGATGCGCTGTCATATGGTCAATTAACTATTTTTTCTTCTTTCAGCCTTCATCAGTAGGTGTACATGTATATATTTATACTTCTCGTTAGGTCACTCCTCTTATTTACTTTTTTTAATATTTCTGTCATACAACTAGTTTTCCTTGCCACCGGGCCGCGGCCTTCAAGTTACCATTTCTTTCCATAACTTGATGTAGTTTAAGATAATAAAAACTGGAAATAGACAGATTCTTTAGAATGTTTTAGTATTACATAACAGAATCTTTCAATACCCCCTTAGCGACCTTAGTACAGTACACATGTGTTGCACACACATGCACTGATGCATGCTGTTGCACAATACGCAGACTAAAGATTATAAGGTCAGACTAGGTGCAGTAGTGGTAAACATAAATAGTGTGCTATAAAGGCCAACTGTCTTTTGATATTTCTTGTCGATGTATGGGGTTTAACAGCGCTTTTAATAGTTTTTCAGTCTGTGAGCTCTATGCTCAACTTTATAGCGCTTATAGCGCTACCATGAAATAGCATGCCGTAAACACATGACACCATACCGCTCCCAGTCACATTATACTGACACTGGGAGGCCCAGTACTAGAGCCAACCTTTACACGCTGACTGTCAAGTAAGGAAGCTACTAGTACCAGTTTTATAAAGTCTTTGGGGTGACCAGGCCGGGGATTGTACCCACTACCTCCTTCATGCGTGGCAGACACTCTACCACTAAGCCATGCTGCGGTAACCGTTTTAAATTATATAAAGCATATGATACTCTTAGAGCTAGTGTTTATTACTTTTGAGTTCCAGTTCAATTTACATTTGTACATCCCAGGGCACAAAACGTTGAGCTTCTAAAAGTTGAATTTGTGCAGATATTGAAAGACTTCAAGAGTTGTTCTATCTCAATCTATATCTATATAGTTTGACTGATTATTACATCAGTTTTTAAACAATGATAATAAAAGTAAACTATCTTCTGCTATGGCTACTGATAAATGCATTTTACACATGCTGATTTATATCTGGTACTTGACCTCATGGATCACATTGATAGCCACTGTTCCTCTAATCAAGCCTAATCAACTCTTCATGTTGCTCTATTTAATGAGATTGACAAGCAAGGTTTTTTGCAAGCGTAAAATAGCTGCCGAAAGAAAATAGCATTATTTCTGGGTAGGAACTGGGAACAAAGTTTGACATAATAACAGACCAAGTCACGGGTGTTAAAACAATATTCAAAAAAAGAGTTGTCACGGAGACGTAACGCCATGACCTTTTTTTTTACCAGACACTTTCTTCCCAATTTGTGCTACCAAACATTTTGAATCAAGGTGGGCGAATCCTTGACATGCCTTACAAATTGATTACATATTCACCTTTGTAGCACGATGTGCTAAAGTACACATCAGCACAGAAATACAATTACACAAATGTATGGGATGCGTTTGCTTTAGCGTGCATTACAACACAGATAAACTATTCATTGCTACCATCAGTACCATGTGTAATTATAAGATTGTGTTATAAAAGTGAAAAAACTCAAAAGAAACTATTCATTACTACCTTACCATGTGCAATTACTAAAACAATATAAGAGTCGCTGCCGTTCCGGCAGCGAATAAACAAGGAAGATGTCCAAGTGTCAGAAGTACCCTATTTTGCTTTATAAAAGTTTTAAAGGGGTGGATGCACTATTTTCATTGTTTAGTTTAAAGCGCTCTGAAAACTTGAAAAAAGCCGAAAGAATTATCAAAATACCATGAAAAATAAAGGAGAGATGACCTATTGAAAATGTGCAAAGAAACATAAATGGAGGCGGCCATTTTGAAACGATGACGCATCGCGCCTTTTTACCATATATTGCATATTGACAAAATGTATTTTAAAAGCAAGAAAATCACTACAAATGAAAAATAAGCATACAATTTATACATTTTACAGCTGTATATTTATTTTTTAGCCATTTGCAGTGATTTTCTTTGCTCTAAAACGTATTTTGTCAATATGCCATAATTATATGGTAAAAAGGCGCGATGATGTCATCATTCCAAAATGGCCGTCTCCATTTATGTTCTTTGCAAACTTTCAATAAGTCATATTTCCTTTATTTTTCATGGCATTTTGATGATTCTTTCAGTTTTTTTCAAGTTATTCAGAACCCTTTTAAACAAAATCTGTGTTTGAAAATAGTGCACCAACCCCTTTAAATGTGAATTAAAGACAAAAGGCCTAAGTTGGCCTGTGAATGCTCTACTGGTATAGGCTCACAAATTATCCAAGGCTGCTCTCACCACTGGCATTGTGGTTTCAGAGAAGATTTTTAAAATTTGAGCAAAATTGGTGAAGCGGTTTCAGACAAAGTGCTGCTAATGCTGACCCACAGACAACCCACTATCACGCAAGCCCTGCAGTGATGGCCTGTAGCCAGTAGTTAAAATCCATACAAAAGGCTGTACAATTAAGTTGAAGGTTGCGGCTGACAAGTCAAGCTGCCGGAAACTTGTTGCTGAACTATTTTTTTAGAGGAGCATGACCTAAATTATAAGAAGTAATAAAAAAATCCTAATACACCTATGAAGAAGTAGACATCATTTATAGTTTATTGCTGAAGTTGAGCATGTTTAACAGTTGTTATCCAAGTGTTGTTTTTTTAAGTCCCTTTAACCTAAATGTCACATATGGGTGTGTTATATGTATATTATAATGTCCTATATTAAACCCACTTGAAAGTTGCATTAACTAAATGATATTCCTTTAAAGTGTAGTACTGTGTGGGTGGGTTATATGTATAGCATTTTTCCTAATACACCCACCGACTAAATTCACCTATAAATAGTTTTAGAGATACTGCTAAACAAAAATGCTTATAGATGTATGCCATTGTACCATATGCCATTGTACCGTCTCTGTCTCGCTTTTTGCTAAAATGCATTTTAATTTAATTGAATGGTTTTAAGGCGCACGGGTTTTAAGGCGCACCAACACATGAAAATGCATTTGACATGATGTCCTTTTGAAAGCCAGGGCAAACTGACACTGTCAGTTGGCATGAACTAATTCACTGGCACAGAACAGCAGCATAGATAATGTTGAGCCAGACTAAATTATAGAACAGAAATTTCAACTAAGTACAATATTTTCCAAGTACAAATATAATATCAAACATTGCAACAGAGAATTGGCTTATCAGTTGTATTATAAATAAGCATCTATTTTATGAAATGTTCATTTGTTGACACACAAACTCATGGTTTGCAAATTAAGACTAATTACATGAGCAGACAGAATGAAATCCACCACCTCACCAGCTATATGAACCTGGAAGACATTAATAAAGCATGAAAGAATTCTGAGTCCTTAGTTCTTCCTTCATTAGTTCAGAAATAGATCAATTGAAGCTTTTTGATCTGTTTCTGTTTGTGTAAGTGTTGGTCCAGATGATTACATATAAAGGCCAATATTACATGAAGTATTTATTGAGCATCATCATTGAATATCAGGTTATGACAGCCTATTTATTATAAGTTGGATAACCTCATTTGGTGAAATCAATATGCTCCCAGTCTCCCAGACTTAATAATAGTCTAGTTTTGCCTAGACATCTCTAATAGATGCAAACTTTACATCTGCCCAGTTTTATTATTAGAGAACTAGAAATGTGTCCATGGGACATGGATGCCCCCGCTATGACATTTATTCCATGAATTGTTACCACTCCAATGGGCATAACTCTGGACATGGGCGAGACATTGTGCCCATATACAAGTTGACCAAATTTGGTGAAGATTGGATAACAATTACCGAAGTTAGAGTGTGGACAAATTTATTTTTCAAATTTTTACCATTCCAATGGGCATAACTCTGGAAGTACTGGGGCTGTTGGGCCGAAAATCAAACTTGGGCGAGACATTGTGCCCATATGATATATACTCTGCAAAAATAAAAAGTTTCCACTTGGTTTTCCTGCAAAATCAGACACAGGAAGAAAGAACTAACAATTGTAGCATGATTTTCTTTTAATAACATCTTTGTTTGATGTTCACACAAAATTTCATCGAAATATACCGAATAATAAAAAAACAAATCACAGTTTAAAAACATAGGTGTGAAAACAAAATTCACAAAACTTAACAAATGTAAAGTTAAGACAATAGCACAGATTCAGCAGTCTAAGTCGATTCAAATACACAGAACAATATTCAAAACCTAATAGCGCTAATATCTCCAGCATTATACCGAATACACGCAAGAATGCGATGTCGCATGCTTCCGACGTAACGACTTCTGGAGGTAATGTGTTCAATTCGCTAACAAGTGCTGCTGCAAGGTCCGGAAAACTTTGGATAGGTTCATCCTGACGTATACCACGTCCCAAATTTGCTCCATGTTTCGTCAGTTGTTACGTCAGAAGCATGCGACGTCGCACTTTTGAGTGTATTCGGTGTAACGATGGACACATGAGATATTAGCAAGGTTTTAAACTTTTCTCTGTGTATTTGAATGGGCTTAGACTGCTAAATCTGTGCTATTGTCGCTAATCTTTACATTTGTTAAGTTTTGTTAATTTCGTTTTCACACCTATGTTTTTAAAGTTTGATTATTTTTTAAACATTCGGTATATTTCGATGAAATTTTGTGTGAACATCAAACAAAGATGTTATTAAAAGAAAATCATGCTACAATAATTAGTTCTTTCTAACAGTCTCAGATTTTGAAGGAAAACAAAGTGGATACTTTTTATTTTTGCTGAGTATACAATTTGACCAAGTTTGGAGAAAACTGGATAACAATTACTCAAGTTAGAGTGTGGACACCATTAGTTTTGCAATTTTTTACTATTCCAAGGGCAGTAACTCTGGAACTACTAGGGCGATGGAGTCGAAAATCAAACATGGCCGAGACATTGTGCCCATATACAATTTGACCAAGTTTGGAGAAGATTGGATAACAATTACCCAAGTCGAGTGGAGACACCATTAATTTCGCGATTTTGTATGTCTCCCCCCATAATTTATGAACCAACCTGGCTGAAAGTTGCGCTTTGCACGTCTCGATATGGTGAACATTAATTGTGTGCCAAGTTATTTCCAAATCTCTCAAGCGGTTCAAGAGATATGGAGAGGACACAAAATATAATGCATATGACCTTCGACCTCTAAGTGTGACCTTGACCGTGATCGGACGTGGCTGGAAGTTGCGCTCTGCACATCGTCTCGATATGATGAACATTTATGGCAAGTTATTTCCAAATCCCTAAAGTGGTTCAATAGATATGGAGGAGACACGATTTGTGACGGACAGAGATCCAGACAGACAGACGGACAGACAGACATCCAAGCTCAAAACAATATGTGAGGGAGACATAATTACAGCCAGATCAGGCACAGGGACAGTTTTCATCCATTTCAGAGAAACTGCAGTACACATACAAAGTTGCCAACACACCAAGCATTACATTTGTATTTCAACATTTACATGCATTGTGTCTGTATAATAACTAATTCAGACAACATGCTGTGACACTAAGCAGCCCTTGTGTCAAAGAAATTAAAAAGTCGGGCAAAATGTGCATTTACATATTATAAAGTTTGCTAAGAGATGTAGGACAAACATAACTTGTGTACACAAAGAATGAAATAACCAATTTAGGACGAGGGTTTGCTTGTGGATTTTGATGACGTACGAAATGTACTTTTGTACAAAATGTACTTTTAGCAGTCCAGTGGATCAATATTATAATAATAATAAATAGCAACTAAATCAAAGTAGTACACCCACATGACTGTAGTCTGTCAGTTGGTAATACAGGGAGAAATCATTAATATATACACATGAATGCTGGCTAGTGGCACCCATGTTATTATATATGGGAACACCCTGGCAACAACTTCAATTTAAGCATAAACTTGATTAAGTGCACTGCACATGTTCATATTTTATCTTGTCTGGTAAAAACAATCTATCTTGCAACTTGTTTTCCACATACAGGACATCAGTTACAGTAGTAGGAATTAAATGCACTTGTCACATCAACATCTGATTTAGAAAGCACCAAGAACACCTAAGGAGTATGCATAAAATGCTTGGCACAATCAAAAGGAATGCATAACAAATGCTTTACACTGCCCTATCATTTTATAAGAATGTGGACTAACAAATTCTAACAAGACATAAACACATTCTTAACCTGCCATAATGTTAAAGGTCCTGCATCATAGTATTTCTATAATCCCTGCTGCATTGTGAGAATTATTTTAAAAGGACACTTGAAACTGCTTGCATATATAATTAAATAACAAGTTGAGTTTTCATTTTATCTACTCATTCTACCATAAGTTTAAATATATTATTGGTGCACTAAAATCAAAAGTTAACAATATGCAAAAAATATTTTGCTTCATACTATTCTTATAACTAATATTAATTATTGAAAAAATGTAAGTTATGCAGAAACACTAATGGGATGCTGTGAGTTTTTAAAAAATCAAGATTGCCATGTGTCCCTTTAAAGGCATTTGCTGTAGTTTTCCATGTGCAGCTTTTCTGGGCGACTTCTCTTCTAAAACCATTGGATGGATTTTCCTACAAATTTACAGGAATGTTGCTTTTGATGTCTAGTTGTATTTTTTTTTAATTTTTTTAAATTCTTTTTTTTTAATTTTTTTTTTTATTTATTTTTTTTGTTTGTTTTTTATTGTCTTTATTTAAATAAAGGCCTATTGTTAGATACATAAAATAGGAAAAATATAGCATTTTGTAAAAATTCCAACAAAATAAAATAATTTAAGCATAATGGTACGGTTCCAAAAACCAATATTAAATCTCAATATGCATGGTGACCTATAATTTAATTAAATATATTGTCTAAATATATGTTCAAATAAGTGCCTAGGAAGTTTGAACAAATTATGTTATTAGGAACATAACAAAAAAGGAAAATATACCATTTCTATATAATTTCATACAAAACTTGGCATTTTAGCATAGGGGTAGGGTTTCAAATTCTTTTTCTAAACAAGCATGGGGACCTATCATTTTTATTGCACATATCATTTTTATTGCACATTTTGTTTTTATATATGTTAAACTATGTGCTTAGAAAGTTTAAAAAAATTACATATTGGGAACATACAAAAAAAAAAAAGGAAATTATATCATTATGGGCTAATTTGTGCATAAATTGTGGTAATGGTCTGAACAGATTTTGTAAAAAAATATAGGTTTTACATAAAGATGAGCTTTAAATGTTATTGTAATTAAATGTTCTTTACTTTAATACAATTTTAGCAGAATTGTGACCAATGAATAAATGATTAGACTTCAAAAATATCTTGTTTAGCTATTTTATGGACTTGTTCAACTTTTTTTTAAAATTTTAACAATCATGGTGACCTACCATTATTTTTGCCTTTTCTGTCTATATAATTATATAACAGACTTACTGTACAAAAAGTTTAAAAAAATCTGTTATGCAGAAAAAACTATAGAAAATGTCTTTAAGATAAACAAAATATTCAGCAAACATGTGATATCCCTCGCCAGGGACAATTTCCTCCTGCTATTTCATCGTATCCCCTGGTCTCCCACCGGAAAGACAAATTCCCCCGCTTTTTTCAACCATTTTCAACAATTTCATTTTGGGGGATCTTTTCAGTACATTTGGATTTCATAAGGTCTTGAACTTCTTTCAAAAATGACGGCCTTTAATAATTAAATCAGAGATATTTTTTCATCTTATTTAGTTTCTTTTCTACATGATTTATATATATTTATTTATTTCAGGATCCATTTTATTAAATATTGCTGCAGCATTTTAAACACAACACAAATTACTGCATTTCCCCTAATAAGAGTGCCTCACACATCAGTAGCTCACCCCTCTCTCCCCACCGCCCCCACAAATTTAAAAATAAAATAAAATAAAAATAAATCTAATTTTAAAAATTCAATACATTTCTGGGTTTGTATCCAAAAATCTTTCTAAACAAATAAAAATTCAATAAAAAAAACTATATATCATACTTCTTTTTTACATTTACATCTTTTAAGAGCACCCCTTACCATTTTACATAGTGCCCGGACACTACTATTAGCGGAAATACGGTAGCAAATATAGTAAGGTCCAAGAGAAATATTTAAAATTTGAAACCTAAAGCAGAAACTCATGAAACTTCAATGAAAATCTACACCAATGGAAATAGATGCATTAACTTTACTATTATGTAAGAACTTGCATAACTTTTTTTATGTGTCAAGGATGCAGGTGTCAGAGTACAGGCATTTTTGACAGAGTTCAGTCAATGAATAGGACAAGCATACAACAAAAAATGCTGTTCCTCACACCTGTCAATAATGGTGCTAAGCTGATTCAAGTCTGGTTGATCTAGTGCATTTTGTTTAATACCATGCAGATAGGCCTGTATATGAGAAATTCCAGTTGCTTGCCAACATTTCTCATACGCAAATTCTGCATAGCATACATAGCATACATACTGCAGGGCCGTGTTAACCTATTTGAGTGGGGCCGAAATTAATGGCCTCTCCCAATTGGAAAAAAACTGTTTTTCCCAATTCTAGGGACAACATTCCACATATTTTTAAATGTTATTTTTATTTTTTTTTCAAAAGAAGCTCGAGACTGTCAAAATTGGGGGAAAAAGTGAGTGATTTTTGCTATTTAGGGGAATATTTTTTAATGGATTTTTTTATTAAAATGTATGTTTTAGGTATGATAAATCCATTAAAAAACATTCCCCTAAATAGCAAAAATCACTCACTTTTCCCCCCAATTTTGACAGTCTCGAGCTTCTTTTCCCCAAAATCTGCAGGCCTAGGTCTTTTCATAAATTTCTATAAAAAAGCCCTAACAGACACAATATTGGTCCATGTATTGCCTTTTTGGAAAGAAAGCAACTTGTTTCAAAAACAGAAAGCTAAAAATGCTTTAGTGATATTATTCACTTTGTGCAGCCATTTTTTCGAAACTAGGAAACATGTAAAACTGATCATTGCATGGTGATCTACTTTTAATTTTTGAAGAGCCAGCTTCAAATATGTACTGTTGCTATTGTACGTCTTCAAAGAGGCATAGTTTAACACAACATCACACAAACACATGATTGGTTTATCATATAAAATGATTCTTGATAAAAAAATTGATATATTTGCAGTTAGTTTTCAATCTCTAAAAAGTGACAGGAATTAAGGTTATGAAATGGAAATTAAGAAACACGTTATTTTTCATTAGGTTTATTATGAAATTGCCTAAGTTTGTTCTTTGAAGGCTCATTTAATATTTTTTGAAATTGTGTTATATTTTTGCTAACTTTTGCCATAAAAAAACATATTTTTCTATGGCCTTACTTGCTCAACTGTAACAGTAGTTTAATGTCCAGCACTGTTTGTAAGATTGCATTTAAGAAGCTCCTCTCTTTGCACATTAAATTAAGGTTTTCTGCAGTAAATAGGTCACTTTTCTGAGTTTCAAGACAAGCTTATATGAACATTCTGCATTACAATCTGGGTTTTATTACTTATACAACATTTAAACATACTATCCTAACCAAATTCTGATGCTTTACAACATGAAAATCATAAAAGCTCAACTTGTGCAGCTTGTGAATAAAATTGTAAATGAAAATTAGAAATAGACTTACCTGGTAACGAGACAGTTGAACTCATTTCATGCACGTGCAACTGTGGTTCCCCAACCAGAGGCTCATGATGTGCTCTGTTGTCATGTAAATGCACAGGTATTGGAACACATGTTAACTGAGATCCACCATTATCAGGACTTTGAACCCTATGGTCACTTTCATTGTTTTGTGTGCTATGAAGTTCATTATTCTGCGTACCTTGGAGTTCCCGGTTTTGAGTATCTGGTAGTTGATACCTATCCTCATCTTCAATGATGTTCGGACGGTTCCCATCTTCATCAATTTGTAATTTTCTCTCTTCCATATTTGAGAGTTCAATTTGAAATTTTCTTTCCTCCGTATTGGAGAGTTGAATTTGAAATTTTCTTTCCTTCATATTGGAGAGTTCTATTTGTAACTTTCTCTCCTCTGGATCTGAGAGTTCCTCTGAATCACTTTCACTGTGCATTTTCATGTTACTATCCAATTTAGAAACAGTTATACCATTTACGCCTTCACTTTGCCATTTTAGGGACATTTCTACAATAGACAAAACTTATAGATAATCAATAATGATGAAATATTTGATCTGCCAGAAAGTTCATTGTGGCGAGACACAAAACTGTTAATGGAAATGCATTCTTGCATTTTCAAGAGGTAAATTAACCTTAGGCAAAAATAAAAATACATCCAAATATTGTTGCCTGTAAAATGTCAGTCACATTAGAATCTTTGCCATTCATAATGCGCTAAAATAATAATGACATGTCTTAAATTCATGTTTAATAGCATTAAATCGTCAAACAGAAAGACATTTTCTGCAATATATTAAAATTAAACTCAGGATAATGCCTTAAAATACACTCTAAAGGTATTGCAATGCAAATCGTAAAGGTCTCTGCATGACTTTTAGTATAAACCAGACAAATTGTTAATGTTTTTATTTCCCTTCATATTAAAATTCTGATCCAAAATGATCATCCCAATGTTGTATAAGCCTATAATGTTTTTTAAGTCGGGGCATCTCGATAAATTGGTATTTCCATTTTCGTCTCAGAGTGCCTTAAAGGATATCTGTAATAACCCCCGAGTACCGAAACTTGTGTGGGCAAATTAACAAATTCAAGGTTGTAGACATATTTCCCGGTGTGTCCGTCTCTCAAAACATGGAAAATGACATACGATCTCAAACGTAATGGATTCCCTGTAGCAATAAATCATACAAAGTCTAGCCAAGTTTGGATGATTCAAAATCCTTTTTTATCTAACAATTTTTGACTTAAAGACATGTACTTCACCTCATCAACTTTCAAACACACAAAATAATTAAACAAAATATAGATTAAACTGCCCAACAATGGGAGTATCACTAGCTTTGTCAGTGCTCACACTGGCTATTTTAAGTTACACATTTTTTAGTTAAGAAAATAATAGCCAACTTTAATGCGTAAGAAAATTTGGTCAGTCGTAAGAGCCAAATTTTAAATCAGGTTTTATTAGACTAAACTATTAGACTATATCCTCTGGCTATATTTTTCTTTTTGTCACCACTTTCTCCAAGTGAAAGAAGTAGGAGCCTAGACTAGAATTCATTTAAAAGTAGGATTCCAGGAACTCCTTACACATTGATTAAAGAAAGAATGATGGATTAAATTAAATAATGAATAGAAATCTACTTTATGTATCTGTATTTATTCATCTATATATCGTTTTTAAAATTTCAAACATTTAATCGAAATACCATCAATTACGAACTTTTTTCAGGCATTAATGTGCTTCGATTGCCAAAAATGGTCCTTCTTATCAAAGGGGAAAGAAAACACAACCCTAATAGTAGGTTAATCTAGTTTTATGTCATTAATTGTCCATCTCAAATTTGTGACAAACTGAAACTGTCGACACGAAGCCAGGCACAAATATCAAACTTCTTATTATTTCAATGTTTTAATTACTTTATTGCAAGTGTTTTCACATTCAAAATACACATGGGAGTTTGTTACCTATCGGGATCATGATGGGATAGCTATTAATGCAGGTGAAAGTAGCGCCTATATTCATAATAGTGTGTGCAATTAGCCACCATTGTCGGCTAACACAAATTAATTTCTCTTCGTAGTTTGTGTAGAGAAAAACAAACAGGAAACTGTACCTACTGTTGGATGCGTAACGGATTGTCTGATTGACTATTCGGTCCATTAATCACATGATGCTTGCGTGTATCAACAATGCCGATCATCCGACAACGAAGTGCCAATTAAGGGAATTAGCAACTTTAACAAGCGATAATTGATAAGCGCGTGGCGACATCACAGGGGGCGTGAACCGATTATGTAATGTTTATTACGGTCATTTATTACTTGTGGGGGCGTCCATGGCCGAGTGGTAAGAGTCTCTGACTTGCAATCACTTGTCCCTCACCGCTGTAGGTTCGATCCCTCAGGGGCCTAGGAATCTTTATGTGAGGAAGCTATCCAGCTGGCTTGCGGAACGTCGGTGGTTCTACCCAGGTGCCCGCCCGTGCACGAAAATTGCCCGGAGGGGCACCTGGGGTCTTCCTCCACCAGTAGAAGCTGGAAAGTCGCCATATGACCTTTGCTGTTGGTGCGACTATAAAATCCAATTCAATTCAATTCAATTATTACTTGTGGTGTCAAACAGACAATTATACGGAAAAAAATAAAAAATAAAATAAATAATAATCGCCATTTCTTTCAAATAATCGACAGTATTATAAAATAATCGCAAATGAGCACTGCTTTGTGAAATATCAATTTTCTTTTATTTAGCAGTGTTTAATATAAACAGACAATTTGGTGTTACAGACAACAAACAGCCAATGTATTAATTTGCCCTTGATATTGCCTGGTCAATTTCCGACAAACTAACAGCACCTATTGAAGCTCCTGGAGATGCTCAGTGGAATATAATGACATAAGCACAATTGAGTTTTTTTTCTGTCTGAAATGATAAACATATGAAAGTGTTATACTTAACAGACGACCTCATGTAGCGATGACATTAACAGATATTTGACAATGGCAGGGTAAGTGTTTGGTGGGGCCATGGTGTAATGGTCAGCATATCGGTTTAGTAATCCAGGGATTGCGTGCTCTGTTCACACCTGACCAGACTTTCTGAGGAGACTAAACTGAAGTCTGCACTCTAAAATGAACTAGTGCAATACAGCGAGAATAAATAAATGCTTATTCTCACGGAGATATTGTAACGGGAGACCCAGGTTAGGAATGATATAAATACTGAAAAGGGGATCCCTTGGAAGCAACAAACACAAACAAGGGAGAACAGTTCAGTTGTATTGAGTTGATCTGTTCATGAGAGGTAATATAAGATGCAACACCTCTCACGGCCCCTAGCACTGGCTTAAGCGGTATTCTATACTTAATGCCACATTTTTAAGAGGCTTGACGGCCCCAAAGGACCAGTAAGTAATAACACGAATGATTTGTAGTCGGGGCATCTTTTTACATCAGACAATGCATTCTGGTAAATTAACACTTTATTTATTCTTTCGAAGCTTTTGTTTTATCAGTTTATCAGTATATAATGCCAAAGCCTACTCTGGTGCCAAATAGTGTAGAACAGTGGCAGAACAGGCCAGATGCTGCTTGTTTGTATAATAGAAGATATTATGTATTTTATATTACAAATATAGTGTTTCCCTCAGGTTTTAAAAAGGGGTGGGTGCTCCCCAAAAAAGGGCATTTTCAAGCGCGCGAAAATTCAAAATGAAACAAAAAATGTCAATTTTATTGTTGGAAAGGAAATAAAATATGTTGTCATAAATAAAAAACAGGTACATGTGTAATGCAGTTCTCACACATTTATTCAATTGTTTTAGTTGCTTTTCTAGATTCTATCTTTTTTATACAATTTCAATATATTGAACATAACAATGAGCCGGTGTTTCTTTTTAAGTGAATAAAATTTTAAAAAAAAATCAAAAAATTTTGGAAAACACAAGTAAAATAGTTTAATAATTGCTTGCGCCAGTTCATAGTTAATAGTTAATCGCGTCAAATTGTTATAGTTCGGGGGATAATGGTCAGATATGACTATAAAGTTGATGAATTGTTATAAAAATGTTCGTCTTCATTCATAATCAAACGATTTACTTTGACACCGCGAAGCAAAAAGCAAACCGGAAATTGACGACATAAACAATCTCGTTTTGATTTTTTCATGCTATTTTCGAATAATTTGATATTTTCTCATCTTTTAATCGCGAATAAATGGATCAGAGTAAATTTTACTTGAGATTTTTGAAATATGAATAAACGTATTTTCATAACGGACACAAAAAGTTGACAGGTCCAAACCTAATACGCACCATTGACTTCACCCCAGTTGTCGGCAAACAGGATGGCCTAATTAACACCTCGGGTCAAGCTAATCCTTATGAAACACTCCATGTATACAATGTTTGCAATTAACACCTGCTCGATTTATTGCCTAAGATTTATTGCCTAAGAAGGTCAATACAGATTAGGCATGATGAATTTAGGGCAAAAGGGCGGTTATATAACGGCAACTGGACTCGTTTTTAGGGCAGCAGGGCGGATTTTTAGGGGAGCAGGACGGGTCCGAAAAAAGGCAGGACGGCCCAAAAAAGCAGCAGGGCGCGCCAACCCGTCATTCCGCTATACAGGAAACACTACAAATATTAAAGCAATATATATTTAATACTTACAATTATTTCAAAACCAGAGAATAGATTTTACAGGGGAAAGTTATTTACAGTCCAGTTAAACCATTTTCAAAACAACATTTATTCAATGTCTGTTTTATTTACCGGTAGTTATTAGTTAATGAAAACATGGTTATAACAAAATACACACCAATGATAACAGGGATTTTTTAGTGCACAACATGACCGTCACACTAAAAACCAGAACAAGAAACAGGTCAGTACTGATCAAGTTAAAAAGTAGGACAATAAATTCAACAGATTAATCCTTGTACAGTCATAATGAAGCACTGAAGCTATTTTTATCACTGACCCAGTCATATCCCAATAACGAATACCTATATGGTAATGTAGCTGTCTCATCACATGTAAGTTCCATTTCCTTTCTTTTTATAACTGCTCCAGATTCGTCTTATGAATCACATTATCCAATACATGAGACAGACCACTATTGATCACACTAGTCACTAATGAATTTTATATTAGTTCATGTTGCACATGGTGCATCAAAAGCAAGTAGTAATGATGTGCAATATCACCCCCAGGCTATGCTGGCATTTACTGTCACCACTGTATCACAAAACATCACAAAACAAACAAAAAGATTCAATATTAAATGTGAAAATCATGTAATATTAAGTTTTATAGTATCTCTAGATGACAGTGTCCGGGATCTGGTATATAAAGCCGCCTGGTGCTATATAAATAGAGTTCAGGTTAGGAAGATCGAGTAACCTTTTCCTTGCATTCCTATGCTCAGATAAGTGCATTTTATTGAAATATTTTCAGATCAAAACAAACAAAGCTGTTGTCTCTTTTTCAACTGCACATGCCTGCTTGCTAAATGTAACAAGAGGTCAATGACCTTGAAGCTCTACTGATAGGTTTTTGATAGCTAGATCAGCATTCCTGTGAAGTTTCATGAAAAATCCGTCAATTAGTTTCAGAGGAGTAGTCCTACAAGTTTTCGTTATATAACTCTGTAAACGAAGATGGCCGCTGGCGGCCATGTTTAACGTCAAATCAAAATAATTTTTGACAAGGATCAACATCATGTCATACTGCCATATCAATATAACTTACAGTTTTCAAGAAGTAGTCGCTACAAACTTGTATTTTGATTTTGAAAATCTATTTTTAGCCATGGTGGCCATCTTGAATTTCCGGCCGACCTGAACATTTTGCTATGATCAGTTAGACATCAAGAGCAACGTTCCTGTGAAGTTTCATGAAAATCCGTCGAGTAGTTACAGAGGAGTAGTCGCTACAAGTTTTTACTAGATAACTCTATGTAAACAAAGATGGCCGCTGACAGCCATGTTTAACATCGAATCAAAACGATTTTCGACAAGGACCAACATCATGTCATGCTGATCATTTTAGAAAAAGTCCCATATCAATATCACTTATAGTTTTCAAGATGTACTCGCTACAAACTTGTTTCTTGAAAATCTA
Organism: Cyrtodaria siliqua; assembly: GCA_037043455.1. NCBI lineage: Eukaryota > Metazoa > Mollusca > Bivalvia > Adapedonta > Hiatellidae > Cyrtodaria > Cyrtodaria siliqua. The sequence goes on along the minus strand of JAWPHD010009748.1, from coordinate 55,540 downwards.
TTTTTAGCTGTGGTGGCCATCTTGAATTTCAGACCAACCTGAAATGTTGCTAGGATCATTTAGACATCAAGAGCAACATTCCTGTGAAGTTTCATGGAAATCCGTCGAGTAGTTACAGAGGAGTAGTCGCTACAAGTTTTTACTGAATAACTCTATGTAAACAAAGATGGCCGCTGGCAGCCATGTTTAACGTCAAATCAAAAACGATTTTCGACAAAGACCAACATCATGTCATGCTGATCATTTTAGAAAAAGTCCCATATCAATATCACTTAGAGTTTTCAAGAAGTGGTCGCTACAAATTTGTTTTTTAAAAATCTATTTTTAGATTTGGTGGCCATCTTGGATTTCACATCAACATGAATTTTTGCTAGGATCAACTAGACTTCATGGGCAACATTTCTGTAAAGTTTCATGAAAATCCATTCAGTAGTTTCAGAGGAGTAGTCGCTACAAAAAAAGTTTACGGAGGGACAGACGGACGGACGGACACCACACCACGGCATAAGCTCTGCTGATCTCTGATCAGTAGAGCTAAAATTTCAACAAAAAGCAAGTACAATTACCGAAACTAACGACTGCTACCACCATTCAATAAAGTGTGAGTCAAACCAAATTCTAGTAGCCTTACCATACTGTGCTTCAGATTAAAGGTACCAAAGCTTTTTTGTGTATAGACGGCTTATGCTCTATGATAAATAAATTGTTTATCATGGAAAAATAAGTCAGAGAATCATTCTCATGTTTTCTTCCAGGGGCTCAATGAAGGTAAATTTATCATCTTTGAGTATTATATATATATAATACTGAAAAAATGAATGCAGGACGTGAAGAATTGTGTTGATTGCAGTTCCTCTGCAGGTCGGTTCAAGCCCTGGCAGTACAGCTTTAAACATTTTGCTGGTTATTGAACTTGTACAAGCTTTCATTGGTATAAACACTCTGACCAAGTTTGGTAAAGATCAGATGAAAAAATGAAGTAGCTAGAGATTTACAAAAGCAGCCATAACTCTGCTACTTATCTGATCTAGCTTTTTTTTTTGAACTTGTCCAAGCTATTATTAATATCAACAATCTGGCTGAGTTGAATAAAGATCAGACGGAAAATGAAGTTTGTGAACTCTTTGAACTTTTTTAATGATATCTACATCCTGCCAAAGACTGCTCAAGATCAGATAAAAAAATGAGCTAGAATGATTACTATAAAACACGGCATATTTAAATCAAGGGCCATAACTCTGATAGGTTGCTAAACCGATCTTGTTGAATTTCAAACTGGTCTGAGCTTTCTTTGATATCAACAAGCTTTCCATGTTTGTTAAATTTCCTATGAAAAAGTACAGCCCTATCATCTTAACAAGGCAACAGTTAATGGATGATGGTCGAACGATGGATAGCACCATCTCATAAGCTCACCTGGTAGAATCACCTAACCTTCGGGCAGTAGAGCTAAAGCCCTGATGTTCACAACAAAACGAAGTGTCTTTTTTATTCCTATACCCCATAAAAATATAAGAGTTTATGTCCCATGAAAATTAATACGGCTTAGGTCCCAATGCAGCAAAAATATAAACTGTGAGAATTTGAGAATAAATCATACATGCATAATCCACTATTTCACCATATTTCTAAAACAAACTGCTTTTTATTTTTTATGGATTTAATTCGAAGTTTCTCCATTTCCAGGGTGTCACTGATTTCCTACATAAATGTTTAATTAAAGTGTCTTATCATCAGAGTGAAAACATTCAGCTTGGTTATAAGAATCCCTCATGGAAAAACATCCAGATCAGATAGGAAATTAAAATGTAAGGTATAACTGTCTGGACTGGAAATGCGAGGTATAACTGTCTGGACTGGACATGAATGAGAGGTATGGTATAACTGTCTGGACTGGACATGAATGAGAGGTATAACTGTCTGGAATGGAAACAAGTTTCTGCAAACCTTCCAAAACAGTCATACCAATTTGTCCCCATCTTAACCCTTAACCCGTTAAGCACGACTATAAAAGCCTTTGCATCCATTGTAAACTCAGATCAGCCTGAGAGATGCAGGCTGATCAGGGTTTACAATGTCTGACTGATGATCAGTCATCCCCAAAACACCCCTTTGTCACATAAATGGAATGGTCTTAATCCAAAGAAAGAACAGTCAATTATATATATATGTATATATATATATGTAGGGGGTTCAGGGTTAACAAGATACCCAAGACTGATCTCTTTTTTTCTCTTTTTTGCAAACCTTAAGAAATAAGTTGGAAGATCTTTCCAGTTGGGAATTTTGCGGAATACAAAATGGTGTTTCTGAAGCGCATTAACCTTAGTTTGGCTTATTCTGGTTCGACTTATTTTGACTTTTGAGCATTTACATGTATCTGCACTCGTGGGTAAGACGAGATTTTCCAGCTCATATGGAATAAAAAAAGTTTTCTCACGGTCACCTATCAGACGGATTTGTCTCTGATGTTATTATGGGCGATCAGTTCGAGTTCTAGTCCAAGGAACGTGACAATGACGCGACATGAAGCTATACATTAATACACATCTACATAAATTGTTGCAAGAAATACATTTACAGACACAATTTGCCGATCAGTTTTTTTCTGTCTCAACATTATAGGAGATATTGGAAGGAATTTTTTTATTATTCATTATTCAATTTCTTTATCTAGCATCCGTTTTACTATTCAGCACATTCTTTTATCCTACATGCAAACAACCATATACCTCAAATACTGTTTTTGCTTAAAAGTCTTGATAATGTATATGGCAGTCACTTTGTAAGTGTCTTTATTTCAAAAATCCCACTATGCAGTGCAACACAATTAAAGGGACACATGGCATATCAAGCAATGAAATGCTTGACGAGACAATTTATTTATCCAGTATCCAGTACAATTTATTTATCCAGTATCAGTTTGACCTGCTTGCATATGATTAGATAAAATTTAGATTTTTCATTGTTTTCGTCTTATTCTACCACAGGCTTAAATACATTATTGGTGCAATGTAATCAACAATTACTAATATGCAAAAACAATTTGCTTTATACTATTCTGTTAATTAATATTAATGATTGAACAAATGCAAGTTTTGAAGAAAAACAGTAAGTGATTTGCGCATGTGAATCACTGGTAAGTACTATATTATCACAGGAAAGATTCAAAGGATTGGAGAGTAAAGGCAGACTATAGTCACAACAAATATTTCGCAGGTGCGTTATTTTACCTGCAAATTTAAAATTGTTACAAATGTTAAAATATAATACAACTTGCTATATCCAATACAAATAAGTCATATAGACATATAAATCATTTTAAATGGTTTTAGTATCTCTCTTCTATTCCCATTCCCATAAACATTCCAGGTCAGGTGGAGATGTTGAGAGATGTTGATATCAATGGCTGGAGAACGTTTGTGTCCCTAGAAGAACCAACCAGTAGACTGATACATATCTTGTTTCAATTTGTACAAATAATATTTGTTTGCTATTTCAAAATGAATAGACAAACAACGGATCTGCAGATTACATCTATATCCTGTTTACGTGCAAAAGAAGAGTTACCAGTAAACAACTGAATAAACACGGAACACTATTTTCTTGGAAGTCAAGGCATAGAAAAGTAAAGGTATTCCCAAAACAACCCTAAGATTAAGCACTTAGATTGGACTAAGTTTTCATGAATAATTAAAACGAGGGTGTTTAGAGGAAATTAAGTAAAATAATTAGTTAGAATCCATTATGCTTTACAATAGTAAATTGATAAAATAATTTGTCTGTTTTTGAAATTATGTATATTTATCAATAAAGTTTGCAAATATTCATATAGTGTAAAACATATTGTGACACCTCAAGATTTGATGTACTTTTGTCCCTAAAATGACTATAAAGCAACACATCAATATTGGGTGTGGGCATGTAATGCACTAAAATCACTGATCTTCATTCGTTGTACAGCAGTTTTCCAATAAAGTATGTCTGAAGCCATAAAGGTTGAGTCTTAATTAAAATGTATTTGTGTCTAAATAATTGATATGAACCAGGGCCCACAAAAACACTTTATGTAATAATAAGATATATCATACAGCACCAGTCTGAATCGTGGACTGAAGTCTTTTTATCTTTCAAAAACCAATTATCATAGGATTTTGGTTTTATTAGGCAATTAAACAGAACAATCTGCATATAGATCAATATAGCATCATTGATGTCTGAGTCAGATAATACTGTCTACCTGCAAGTCACCATGCATATAATACTGTCTACATGAATGTCACCATGCAGATAATACTGTCTACATGCAAGTCACCATGCAGATAATACTGCCTACATGCAAGTCACCATGCAGATAATACTGCCTACATGCAAGTCACCATGCAGATAATACTGTCTACATGCATGTCACCATGCAGATAATACTGTCTACATGAATGTCACCATGCAGATAATACTGTCTACATGCATGTCACCATGCAGATAATACTGTCTACATGCATGTCATCATGCAGATAATACTGACTACCTGCATGTCACCATGCAGATAATACTGTCTACATGCAAGTCACCATGCAGATAATACTGCCTACATGCATGTCACCATGCAGATAATACTGTCTACATGCATGTCACCATGCAGATAATACTGTCTACATGCAAGTCACCATGCAGATAATACTGTCTACATGCAAGTCACCATGCAGATAATACAGTCTACATGCAAGTCACCATGCAGATAATACTGCCTACATGCAAGTCACCATGCATATAATACTGTCTACATGAATGTCACCATGCAGATAATACTGTCTACATGCATGTCACCATGCAGATAATACTGTCTACATGCATGTCATCATGCAGATAATACTGACTACCTGCATGTCACCATGCAGATAATACTGTCTACATGCAAGTCACCATGCAGATAATACTGCCTACATGCATGTCACCATGCAGATAATACTGTCTACATGCATGTCACCATGCAGATAATACTGTCTACATGCAAGTCACCATGCAGATAATACTGTCTACATGCATGTCACCATGCAGATAATACTGTCTACATGCATGTCACCATGCAGATAATACTGTCTACATGCATGTCACCATGCAGATAATACTGACTACATGCATGTCACCATGCAGATAATACTGTATACATGCATGTCACCATGCAGATAATACTGACTACATGCATGTCACCATGCAGATAATACTGACTACATGCAAGTCACCATGCAGATAATACTGTATACATGCATGTCACCATGCAGATAATACTGACTACATGCATGTCACCATGCAGATAATACTGTCTTCCTGCAAGTCACCAAGCAGATAATACTGTCTACATGCATGTCACCATGCAGATAATACTGTCTACCTGCATGTCACCATGCAGATAATACTGTCTACCTGAAAGTCACCATGCAGATAATACTGTCTACCTGCAAGTCACCATGCAGATAATACTGTCTACCTGCATGTCACCATGCAGATAATACTGTCTACATGCATGTCACCATGCAGATAATACTGTCTACATGCATGTCACCATGCAGATAATACTGTCTACCTGCATGTCACCATGCATATAATACTGTCTACATGCAAGTCACCATGCATATAATACTGTCTACATGCATGTCACCATGCAGATAATACTGTCTACCTGCAAGTCACCATGCATATAATACTGTATACATGCATGTCACCATGCAGATAATACTGTCTACCTGCATGTCACCATGCAGATAATACTGTCTACATGCATGTCACCATGCAGATAATACTGTCTACCTGCATGTCACCATGCATATAATACTGTCTACATGCAAGTCACCATGCATATAATACTGTCTACATGCATGTCACCATGCAGATAATACTGTCTACCTGCAAGTCACCATGCATATAATACTGTATACATGCATGTCACCATGCAGATAATACTGTCTACCTGCAAGTCACCATGCAGATAATACTGTCTACATGCATGTCACCATGCAGATAATACTGTATACATGCATGTCACCATGCAGATAATACTGACTACATGCATGTCACCATGCAGATAATACTGTCTACATGAATGTCACCATGCAGATAATACTGTCTACATGCATGTCACCATGCAGATAATACTGTCTACATGAATGTCACCATGCAGATAAAACTGTCACCATGCATGTCACCATGCAGATAATACTGTCTACCTGCAAGTCACCATGCAGATAATACTGTCTACCTGCATGTCACCATGCAGATAATACTGACTACATGCATGTCACCATGCAGATAATACTGTCTACATGCAAGTCACCATGCAGATAATACTGTCTACCTGCATGTCACCATGCAGATAATACTGTCTACCTGCATGTCACCATGCAGATAATACTGTCTACATGCATGTCACCATGCAGATAATACTGTCTACCTGCATGTCACCATGCAGATAATACTGTCTACATGCAAGTCACCATGCAGATAATACTGTCTACCTGCATGTCACCATGCAGATAATACTGACTACATGCATGTCACCATGCAGATAATACTGTCTACATGCATGTCACCATGCAGATAATACTGTCTACATGCATGTCACCATGCAGATAATACTGACTACATGTATGTCACCATGCAGATAATACTGTCTACCTGCATGTCACCATGCAGATAATACTGTCTACCTGCAAGTCACCATGCAGATAATACTGTCTACATGCATGTCACCATGCAGATAATACTAACTACATGCATGTCACCATGCAGATAATACTGTCTACCTGCATGTCACCATGCAGATAATACTAACTACATGCATGTCACCATGCAGATAATACTGTCTACATGCATGTCATCATGCAGATAATACTGTCTACATGCATGTCACCATGCAGATAATACTGTCTACATGAATGTCATCATGCAGATAATACTGTCTACATGCAAGTCACCATGCAGATAATACTGTCTACCTGCAAGTCACCATGCAGATAATACTGACTACATGCATGTCACCATGCAGATAATACTGTCTACCTGCATGTCACCATGCAGATAATACTGTCTACCTGCATGTCACCATGCAGATAATACTAACTACATGCATGTCACCATGCATATAATACTAACTACATGCATGTCACCATGCAGATAATACTAACTACATGCATGTCACCATGCAGATAATACTGTCTACCTGCATGTCACCATGCAGATAATACTGTCTACATGCATGTCACCATGCAGATAATACTAACTACATGCATGTCACCATGCATATAATACTAACTACATGCATGTCACCATGCAGATAATACTAACTACATGCATGTCACCATGCAGATAATACTGACTACATGCATGTCACCATGCAGATAATACTGTCTACATGCATGTCACCATGCAGATAATACTAACTACATGCATGTCACCATGCAGATAATACTGTCTACCTGCATGTCACCATGCAGATAATACTAACTACATGCATGTCACCATGCAGATGATACTGTCTACATGCATGTCATCATGCAGATAATACTGTCTACATGCATGTCGCCATGCAGATAATACTGTCTACCTGCAAGTCACCATGCAGATAATACTGTCTACCTGCATGTCACCATGCAGATAATACTAACTACATGCATGTCACCATGCAGATGATACTGTCTACATGCATGTCATCATGCAGATAATACTGTCTACATGCATGTCACCATGCAGATAATACTGTCTACCTGCATGTCACCATGCAGATAATACTGTCTACCTGCATGTCACCATGCAGATAATACTGTCTACATGCAAGTCACCATGCAGATAATACTGTCTACATGAATGTCACCATGCAGATAATACTGTCTACATGCATGTCACCATGCAGATAATACTGTATACAAGTATGTCACCATGCAGATAATACTGTCTACCTGCAAGTCACCATGCAGATAATACTGTCTACATGCATGTCACCATGCAGATAATACTGTATACAAGTATGTCACCATGCAGATAATACTGTCTACATGCATGTCACCATGCAGATAATACTGTATACAAGTATGTCACCATGCAGATAATACTGTCTACCTGCAAGTCACCATGCAGATAATACTGTCTACATGCATGTCACCATGCAGATAATACTGTCTACCTGCATGTCACCATGCAGATAATACTGTCTACATGCATGTCACCATGCAGATAATACTGTCTACATGCATGTCACCATGCAGATAATACTGTCTACATGCATGTCACCATGCAGATAATACTGACTACATGCAAGTCACCATGCAGATAATACTGTCTACATGAATGTCACCATGCAGATAATACTGTCTACATGCAAGTCACCATGCAGATAATACTGTCTACATGAATGTCACCATGCAGATAATACTGTCTACATGCATGTCACCATGCAGATAATACTGTCTACCTGCATGTCACCATGCAGATAATACTGTCTACCTGCATGTCACCATGCAGATAATACTGTCTACATGCATGTCACCATGCAGATAATACTGTCTACATGCATGTCACCATGCAGATAATACTGTCTACATGAATGTCACCATGCAGATAATACTGCCTACATGCATGTCACCATGCAGATAATACTGACTACATGCATGTCACCATGCAGATAATACTGTCTACATGCATGTCACCATGCAGATAATACTAACTACATGCATGTCACCATGCAGATAATACTGTCTACATGAATGTCACCATGCAGATAATACTGCCTACATGCATGTCACCATGCAGATAATACTGACTATATGCATGTCACAATGCAGATAATACTGTCTACATGCATGTCACCATGCAGATAATACTGCCTACATGCAAGTCACCATGCAGATAATACTGTATACATGCATGTCACCATGCAGATAATACTGCCTACATGCAAGTCACCATGCAGATAATACTGTCTACCTGCATGTCACCATGCAGATAATACTGACTACATGCATGTCACCATGCAGATAATACTGACTACATGCATGTCACAATGCAGATAATACTGTCTACATGCATGTCACCATGCAGATAATACTGCCTACATGCAAGTCACCATGCAGATAATACTGACTACATGCATGTCACCATGCAGATAATACTGACTACATGCATGTCACCATGCAGATAATACTGACTACATGCATGTCACCATGCAGATAATACTGTCTACATGCATGTCACCATGCAGATAATACTGACTACATGCATGTCACAATGCAGATAATACTGACTACATGCATGTCACCATGCAGATAATACTGACTACATGCATGTCACCATGCAGATAATACTGACTACATGCATGTCACCATGCAGATAATACTGCCTACATGCAAGTCACCATGCAGATAATACTGTATACATGCGTGTCACCATGCAGATAATACTGCCTACATGCAAGTCACCATGCAGATAATACTGTATACATGCATGTCACCATGCAGATAATACTGCCTACATGCAAGTCACCATGCAGATAATACTGTATACATGCGTGTCACCATGCAGATAATACTGCCTACATGCAAGTCACCATGCAGATAATACTGTCTACCTGCATGTCACCATGCAGATAATACTGTCTACATGCATGTCACCATGCAGATACTACTGTCTACATGCATGTCACCATGCAGATAATACTGTCTACATGCATGTCACCATGCAGATACTACTGTCTACATGCATGTCACCATGCAGATAATACTGTCTACCTGCAAGTCACCATGCAGATAATACTGCCTACATGCAAGTCACCATGCAGATAATACTGTATACATGCATGTCACCATGCAGATAATACTGTCTACATGAATGTCACCATGCAGATAATACTGTCAACATGCATGTCACCATGCAGATAATACTGTCTACATGCATGTCACCATGCATATAATACTGTCTACATGCAAGTCACCATGCAGATAATACTGTCACCATGCATGTCACCATGCAGATAATACTGTCTACATGCATGTCACCATGCAGATAATACTGTTTTACATGCATGTCACCATGCAGATAATACTGTCTACCTGCATGTCACCATGCAGATAATACTGTCTACCTGCATGTCACCATGCAGATAATACTGTCTACCTGCATGTCACCATGCATATAATACTGTCTACCTGCATGTCACCATGCAGATAATACTGTCTACATGCAAGACACCATGCAGATAATACTGTATACATGCATGTCACCATGCAGATAATACTGTCTACATGCATGTCACCATGCAGATAATACTGTCTACATGCATGTCAGCATGCAGATAATACTGTCTACATGCATGTCACCATGCAGATAATACTGTCTACCTGCATGTCACCATGCAGATAATACTGTCTACATGAATGTCACCATGCAGATAATACTGTCTACCTGCATGTCACCATGCAGATAATACTGTCTACCTGAAAGTCACCATGCAGATAATACTGTCTACCTGAATGTCACCATGCAGATAATACTGTCTACCTGCATGTCACCATGCAGATAATACTGTCTACACGAATGTCACCATGCAGATAATACTGTCTACCTGCAAGTCACCATGCAGATAATACTGTCTACCTGCAAGTCACCATGCAGATAATACTGTCTACATGCATGTCACCATGCAGATAATACTGTCTACATGAATGTCACCATGCAGATAATACTGTCTACCTGCAAGTCACCATGCAGATAATACTGTCTACATGCATGTCACCATGCAGATAATACTGTCTACATGCATGTCACCATGCAGATAATACTGTCTACATGCATGTCACCATGCAGATAATACTGTCTACATGAATGTCACCATGCAGATAATACTGTCTACCTGCATGTCACCATGCAGATAATACTGTCTACCTGCAAGTCACCATGCAGATAATACTGTCTACCTGCATGTCACCATGCAGATAATACTGTCTACATGCATGTCACCATGCAGATAATACTGTCTACCTGCATGTCACCATGCAGATAATACTGTCTACATGAATGTCACCATGCAGATAATACTGTCTACCTGCAAGTCACCATGCAGATAATACTGTCTACATGCATGTCACCATGCAGATAATACTGTCTACATGCATGTCACCATGCAGATAATACTGACTACATGCAAGTCACCATGCAGATAATACTGTCTACCTGCATGTCACCATGCAGATAATACTGTCTACATGCAAGTCACCATGCAGATAATACTGTCTACATGCATGTCACCATGCAGATAATACTGACTACATGCAAGTCACCATGCAGATAATACTGTCTACCTTCATGTCACAATGCAGATAATACTGTATACATGCAAGTCACCATGCAGATAATACTGTATACATGCATGTCACCATGCAGATAATACTGTCTACATGCATGTCACCATGCAGATAATACTGTCTACATGCATGTCACCATGCAGATAATACTGTCTACATGCATGTCACCATGCAGATAATACTGTCTACATGCATGTCACCATGCAGATAATACTGACTACATGCATGTCACCATGCAGATAATACTGTCTACATGCATGTCACCATGCAGATAATACTGACTACATGCAAGTCACCATGCAGATAATACTGTCTACCTGCAAGTCACCATGCAGATAATACTGTCTACATGCAAGTCACCATGCAGATAATACTGTATACATGCATGTCACCATGCAGATAATACTGTATACATGCAAGTCACCATGCAGATAATACTGTCTACATGCAAGTCACCATGCAGATAATACTGTCTACATGCATGTCACCATGCAGATAATACTGTCTACCTGCAAGTCACCATGCAGATAATACTGTCTACATGCATGTCACCATGCAGATAATACTGTATACATGCAAGTCACCATGCAGATAATACTGTATACATGCAAGTCACCATGCAGATAATACTGTCTACATGCATGTCACCATGCAGATAATACTGTCTACCTGCATGTCACCATGCAGATAATACTGTCTACATGCAAGTCACCATGCAGATAATACTGTCTACATGCATGTCACCATGCAGATAATACTGTCTACCTGCATGTCACCATGCAGATAATACTGTCTACATGCATGTCACCATGCAGATAATACTGTCTACATGCAAGTCACCATGCAGATAATACTGTCTACATGCATGTCACCATGCAGATAATACTGTCTACATGCATGTCACCATGCAGATAATACTGTCTACATGCATGTCACCATGCAGATAATACTGACTACATGTATGTCACCATGCAGATAATACTGTCTACATGCATGTCACCATGCAGATAATACTGTCTACATGCAAGTCACCATGCAGATAATACTGTCTACCTGCATGTCACCATGCAGATAATACTGTCTACATGCATGTCACCATGCAGATAATACTGTCTACATGCATGTCACCATGCAGATAATACTGTCTACATGCATGTCACCATGCAGATAATACTGTCTACATGCAAGTCACCATGCAGATAATACTGTATACATGCAAGTCACCATGCAGATAATACTGTCTACATGCAAGTCACCATGCAGATAATACTGTCTACCTGCAAGTCACCATGCAGATAATACTGTCTACCTGCAAGTCACCATGCAGATAATACTGTCTACATGCAAGTCACCATGCAGATAATACTGTCTACCTGCAAGTCACCATGCAGATAATACTGTCTACATGCATGTCACCATGCAGATAATACTGTCTACCTGCAAGTCACCATGCAGATAATACTGTCTACATGCATGTCACCATGCAGATAATACTGTCTACATGCATGTCACCATGCAGATAATACTGACTACATGTATGTCACCATGCAGATAATACTGTCTACCTGCATGTCACCATGCAGATAATACTGTCTACATGCATGTCACCATGCAGATAATACTGTCTACCTGCAAGTCACCATGCAGATAATACTGTCTACATGCAAGTCACCATGCAGATAATACTGTCTACATGCATGTCACCATGCAGATAATACTGTCTACATGCATGTCACCATGCAGATAATACTGTCTACATGCATGTCACCATGCAGATAATACTGTCTACATGCATGTCACCATGCAGATAATACTGCCTACATGCATGTCGCCATGCAGATAATACTGTCTACATGCATGTCACCATGCAGATAATACTGTCTACATGCATGTCACCATGCAGATAATACTGTCTACCTGCATGTCACCATGCAGATAATACTGTCTACCTGCATGTCAGCATGCAGATAATACTGTCTACATGCATGTCAGCATGCAGATAATACTGTCTACCTGCATGTCACCATGCAGATAATACTGTCTACCTGCATGTCAGCATGCAGATAATACTGTCTACCTGCATGTCACCATGCAGATAATACTGTCTACATGCATGTCACCATGCAGATAATACTGTCTACCTGCATGTCACCATGCAGATAATACTGTCTACATGCATGTCACCATGCAGATAATACTGTCTACATGCATGTCACCATGCAGATAATACTGTCTACATGCATGTCACCATGCAGATAATACTGTCTACCTGCATGTCACCATGCAGATAATACTGTCTACATGCATGTCACCATGCAGATAATACTGTCTACATGCATGTCACCATGCAGATAATACTGTCTACATGCATGTCACCATGCAGATAATACTGTCTACATGCATGTCACCATGCAGATAATACTGTCTACCTGCATGTCACCATGCAGATAATACTGTCTACATGCATGTCAGCATGCAGATAATACTGTCTACCTGCATGTCACCATGCAGATAATACTGTCTACCTGCATGTCAGCATGCAGATAATACTGTCTACCTGCATGTCACCATGCAGATAATACTGTCTACATGCATGTCACCATGCAGATAATACTGTCTACCTGCATGTCACCATGCAGATAATACTGTCTACATGCATGTCACCATGCAGATAATACTGTCTACATGCATGTCACCATGCAGATAATACTGTCTACATGCATGTCACCATGCAGATAATACTGTCTACATGCATGTCACCATGCAGATTATACTGTCTACCTGCATGTCACCATGCAGATAATACTGTCTACATGCATGTCAGCATGCAGATAATACTGTCTACCTGCATGTCACCATGCAGATAATACTGTCTACATGCATGTCACCATGCAGATAATACTGTCTACATGCATGTCACCATGCAGATAATACTGTCTACATGCATGTCAGCATGCAGATAATACAGTCTACATGCAAGTCACCATGCAGATAATACTGTCTACATGCATGTCACCATGCAGATAATACTGTCTACATGCATGTCAGCATGCAGATAATACTGTATACATGCATGTCACCATGCAGATAATACTGTCTACCTGCATGTCACCATGCAGATAATACTGCCTACATGCATGTCACCATGCAGATAATACTGCCTACATGCATGTCGCCATGCAGATAATACTGTCTACATGCAGATAATACTGTCTACCTGCATGTCACCATGCAGATAATACTGTCTACATGCATGTCACCATGCAGATAATACTGTCTACATGCATGTCACCATGCAGATAATACTGCCTACATGCATGTCACCATGCAGATAATACTGCCTACATGCATGTCACCATGCAGATAATACTGCCTACATGCATGTCACCATGCAGATAATACTGCCTACATGCATGTCACCATGCAGATAATACTGTCTACCTGCATGTCACCATGCAGATAATACTGCCTACATGCATGTCACCATGCAGATAATACTGCCTACATGCATGTCACCATGCAGATAATACTGTCTACCTGCATGTCACCATGCAGATAATACTGTCTACCTGCATGTCACCATGCAGATAATACTGCCTACATGCATGTCACCATGCAGATAATACTGCCTACATGCATGTCACCATGCAGATAATACTGCCTACATGCATGTCACCATGCAGATAATACTGCCTACATGCATGTCACCATGCAGATAATACTGCCTACATGCATGTCACCATGCAGATAATACTGCCTACATGCATGTCACCATGCAGATAATACTGCCTACATGCATGTCACCATGCAGATAATACTGCCTACATGCATGTCACCATGCAGATAATACTGCCTACATGCATGTCACCATGCAGATAATACTGCCTACATGCATGTCACCATGCAGATAATACTGCCTACATGCAAGTCACCATGCAGATAATACTGTCTACATGCATGTCACCATGCAGATAATACTGACTACATGCAAGTCACCATGCAGATAATACTGTCTACATGCATGTCACCATGCAGATAATACTGCCTACATGCATGTCACCATGCAGATAATACTGTCTACATGCATGTCACCATGCAGATAATACTGCCTACATGCATGTCACCATGCAGATAATACTGTCTACATGCATGTCACCATGCAGATAATACTGCCTACATGCATGTCACCATGCAGATAATACTGTCTACATGCATGTCACCATGCAGATAATACTGTCTACATGCAAGTCACCATGCAGATAATACTGTCTACATGCATGTCACCATGCAGATAATACTGCCTACATGCATGTCACCATGCAGATAATACTGCCTACATGCATGTCGCCATGCAGATAATACTGTCTACATGCATGTCAGCATGCAGATAATACTGTCTACCTGCATGTCACCATGCAGATAATACTGTCTTCATGCATGTCACCATGCAGATAATACTGTCTACATGCATGTCAGCATGCAGATAATACTGTCTACCTGCATGTCACCATGCAGATAATACTGTCTACATGCAAGTCACCATGCAGATAATACTGTCTACATGCATGTCACCATGCAGATAATACTGTCTACATGCATGTCACCATGCAGATAATACTGTCTACATGCATGTCACCCTGCAGATAATACTGTCTACCTGCATGTCACCATGCAGATAATACTGTCTACCTGCATGTCACCATGCAGATAATACTGCCTACATGCATGTCACCATGCAGATAATACTGTCTACATGCATGTCACCATGCAGATAATACTGTCTACATGCATGTCACCATGCAGATAATACTGTCTACCTGCATGTCACCATGCAGATAATACTGTCTACCTGCATGTCACCATGCAGATAATACTGCCTACATGCATGTCACCATGCAGATAATACTGTCTACACCCCTGCGAAACAGTTCATGAAGTTCATTAACTTTTCATGAACTTTTGTAAAGTTCATGAACATTTGATGAACCTTGTAATAAGTTCATGAAACTAAATTTTGGTATATCTAAAGTTCATGAACTTTGTTTCAGGTTCTAGAACTTTTCATGAACCCAGGTACAGGTTCATGAACTTCTATGTCAATGAATTCCTGTTCATGAATTATTCGTTGCCTCACAAAAAGTTCTTGAACAGTTCATGAACAAAATTTTAAGTTCTTGAACTTCTGATTGTCTCACAAAAAGTTCTTGAACAGTTCATGAACAAAATTTTAAGTTCTTGAACTTCTGTTTTCATTGTCTCACAAAAAGTTCTTGAACAGTTCATGAACAAAATTTTAAGTTCTTGAACTTCTGTTTTGATGAATAATTATCTGACTCATTAGATAAATAAATTAAACCCTGAATAAATTTGATTTGGACACATTTATTAAAAAGTTTGAAAATATTCAAAAAGTTCTTAGACGTTGAAAACATTAAGGAAAAGGAAGATTTGCTAAATAAAAGCAAATACTCCTTTTTCCCATAATGTTTTCAATACAGTGATTATACGAAAACATTCTGAGACTATCAAGTACAAATGAAAATATTTTGTCAACCATGTTTACATTGGACATTATATGTTTAAATTATCGAATAGATAAAACGTGATTGTCAACGTACCGTACCTATTAATCAAATAACTTTGTAATCAAAATACCAACCAACATCTAATGAATAGTGAACGCTTTTATGATTTAATGAGATAGCATTCTTTATACTTGTGAACTCGAAATTTTGTATGCAATTTAAAAAACAACAACATTTAGTGCACCCTTGTAAACTTTATCGTTTATGGTAATAATCCCCTGCGAACTGATGACCATGGTTGACCATGCTTAGCATGGTTAACCATGGTTGAACCAAGGTTGAAGCATGGTTAGCAGTGCTTTTGACCATGGTCAATGTAATAACCATGGTCAACCATGCTCTCAGACCATGGTAAATATTGATGACTATGGTTAAGATTCTGATCATGGTTGTCTTTTAAAACCATGGTTTAAAAGCATGGTTAAACCATGGTTTTTGGACAACCATGGTTACAACGATAATCTTAATGACCATGGTTGAGCTGGGGACCATAGTTTTAAATCATCCAGCCCTCCTCAACTAACAGCTCAGCCAGGGTTCTTCCCAGGACTTTTTTCAGGCGCTGACACAGACAGCGCGCTTTTGGATTTCGAAGGGTGGTCAGCAGGAGTCTATTCCCCACCCTTCCTTTTTTCATATAATTCTAAGATACACCATCTCACCATCTGCTCTGAGATGGTTTTAGTTGTATGCCTTATTTTAATTAGAAGGCACTCTCAGTGCTATTCATAATTTTTCATTGCAGAGATGTTGAATTTTTTATCTTATTTCCAGTAGGTGATACAATTTGTGTTACACGTTTTTTATCCTTACGTTCTATAGTAAAATAAAAATCTTTGGCCTTGTAAAAAGGCGATAATTTTCAGTATTTTGATTTTGAAAGATACATATATTGAATAAATTTGCATGAATGTACATTAAATATGCAGGTTTTTAAAAGAATCACACCGTAGATACCTTAATTTTAACTGTAAACTTGGTTGAACATCAATGATAAAGACCGAGTTTATCACCTACCAGAATGTATTAGGTATGTCTCATTTCTGGTCACTGATTGGTCAGTTGTTTTGATGATGCTCTATCAAAATTATGAATCACTGTTTCAACAATGTTTTTGGTAAATATTTTTAAGATCCACTTTCTCAGCCTCAGAGCAAGCATATTTTCAAAAGGCAATTGCTTTGCCCAACATTTAAGTCCACTTACTGTATTTTTTAACATGTATGCAGTAGTGTAAGGCCTGTAAAGCAATTAAACATTCAGAACTAAATACCTTTTCCTTTTCTGGAATCGCGAAAACCGGTGACATATGAAAAATGAAGCATGTCGCTAAGTTTTGTAACGCTTTTTTGGGAAAGATGCACATCCATATAAGTTTAATTTCATTCTGTACCAATAAAATCCACTGAATACCTCATCCAGTCGCATTAATAAACGAGTTCTTCGAGTGTATTAAAAAAAAATCGCATTTTCTCGCAAAACAATCCAGGGCCGCTATTGTTATGATTTACGATTGTTTGGAAAAAAGAAACATATCGCTAATTTTGTAACGCTTTTGGGGAAGATGCACATCCATATACGTTTAATTTCATACTTTATCAATGAAATACACTGAATACCTCATATAATCGCATTAATAAACGAGTGCTTTGAGTGTATTCAAAAAATTCGCATTTTCTCGCAAAACATTCCAGGGCGGCAGATTTCCGTGTGCCCTTTTAAACTGATATTGAGCGAGAAATTAAAATGATTTAATGATATTGTTTGGTGTGGAAAACACATGTTATTGTCGGTGATTCAGGTCAGTATACCTAGAAACAGCGAGTTTTATTCAATAGAACGCCAACGGCGTGAACGGAATTATAACAGTTATAACGACGTGTGAAAATTACGTGACGTCAGAAGAGGAACGCTGCACATGCATGACCGCAGCAGAAAAAAAAACATCCGTAAGTATTTTTGAGCGTACACTAATCATATGTCATGCATATAAACAAGTTAATAAGTAGATATATATTCTTCCATGAAAAACGAACGCGTCAATTCCTTTTTAAGATGGAGGAATCGTATGCTGAAAATAACGTCATCAGTTTTCGCGAATTTACGGCGATAGTAAATTTGCAGACATTTAGCAATGAAAAACAGATCGAAACCATTTGTCTAAACTGTTTGGTTTACAAGCATAAAATCTAATGGATTTTTGGTTTACAAGCATAAAATCTAATGGATTTTGGAACTGCGAGTTGAGTTTTGAAATGCTGACCGGATTCCGGTCGTTTCACAGCGACTTCCGGTTGCCCGTTTGCAGTCAAAACAAGATTCTGAATGAGATGTCTTGTAAAACAAAGAAGTTTCATATAAGAAAATGATTTGATTACAGTTTCAAAGTATGCATGCCATTTTACTGATGACGTTCTATCTATCTATTTATACTGCAACACCCCGGGCCCCTTTCGAAGATTATGTGCAGGTTTCCTGGGTAGAACCAGTAGTAAGCAATGTGGATTAATTATCTTGCTCTAGGATAAATAACATGGCCATGGCGAGGATCGAACCCAAGACCTTTCAGTTTGAAGTTTGGCGCTCTACCACAGAACCACGCATTCAACTCTGTCTTTTTAAAAGTTAGTTCAACTCGGTCTTCCTAAAAGTTAATGTTTACATTTTATATTGATATATACATTTTGGTTGCATTTATATTTCGACAGGCTGGAAAAGTTAAACAGGAATGCTGCAAAAATGAAGACGCAGAAAGTTAAAGCCATGGACCAGAATACTTCTCGGGTCTTTGTACCTTCTACCTGACCAAAGTATGAAGGTATAATAATTGTTTTCATTTTAAACAATTGGTAATGGTTAAAAAAAAAAGTAACTTATAAATGTTGCTGTCAGAAGAATCAATGTACTGAAACATGTACTTACCCAAGATTATGTATTTATAGTTCAAACAAAAACACTGCAGCTTCAAAAGTGTTAAGTTGAAAGCACATACAAAATATGATGGTAAAATGGCCCTGAACACTCGCCCTATGGCATCGTCTCACTGTAGACACTTGCACCAGTTACACACAAAGGGGTCTAGCTCTTAATCTCGAAAAAAACAATACTTGTTAAAGGTTTTCTTTAAAACAATTTAAAGCTATATTTAAGGCAGCAGATCATACTTAAGAAACACATGATGTCAATGTTTTATGAAAAACTGATTTTCAGATTTCAGTTTCTTGGAGAGGCCAAAAACGGCATACGTGCAGATGGGGCGGGACAAGCTATTGCAGTGAATAGATCAAAGAAAAAAACCTGGCCCTATATCAAACGGATCACCAAGGAAGATTGTGTGGAGACGCTATACGGCCTGCTGTTTTTACCGTGTGTCTTAATTTAATAAATTTAAATGTATACCTCACTTAAAAAAGTTATATTTAATTAGCTATATATAGCTCTAATGGCCACAGGCCAGAGATGATTGCATGAGCTTATGCGATAGGGCGTTGTCTGCTGTCTGTCCTCCAATTTAAATTGTCCTAAATGTTATAGAATCCCACTATTATAATCAAACTGGGTACGTAAACATTTATGGTATACCACTGGATATCAGGGCAATTCCACTAGATTATTCCAGTGGAAATACCACAGGTATTTCACTGGAATACCTCTGGTATTTCCACTGGAATAATCTAGTGAAATTGCTCTGATATCCAGTGGAATTCCACTGGTATTACTCTGAAAAATCGAGTGGAAGCAATTCCGCTAGATTATTCCAATGTATATCCACTGGAATTCACAGGAATATTTTCACCAGGGAACTGTCTAGGTTAACGCTAGCAGTAAGCCAAAATAACCATTGGCTCTTATTTGTTTTAATTATTTGAAAAAGTTGTCTTTTTGCATTACGTTTGAAAAGTTCATTAAATTGGAGTATAGTTTCATTATTTTTGGAATTTGGCTACTAATTTTTAAAACTTAGCGCCAACCTAGACTGTCAGTTATAGTTAATATTTTTCCTCAAACCTGTAACCTTAAAGGAGAATAGAAATTGTTAACTCAACTTTTTGACTGTGAATTATAGTTAAAATTTTTCCTCAAACCTGTAATCTTAAAGGAGAATAGAAATTGTTAACTGTAAACTATGTCAAACTTGTATTCTGTCCTATTGAATCTGCATCAAGCATTGCTAACCATGGTTGTGTATTTCCCAACCATGGCTGACCATGGTAAAAAAACATGGTTGGCCATGGTATAAACAATGACAGACTGGCTAAACCATGGTTGACCTTGGTTTGACCATGGCTGATCCTGGTGTGACCATGGTTTTGACCTTGGTTGACCATGGTTTTGACCTTGGTTGACCATGGTTATGTTTTATAGCAAGCATGGTAATTCATGGTTGACCATGGTCATAGTTTGACCATGGTTTTCAGCTATGGTGCCATTTAGTGTTTTTGTTAAACCATGGTTCAGCAACCATGGTTGACCATGGTCAACCATGGTTTTTGAAGGACTCCATTCGCAGGGGATGTTTTGTTGGAGATCAATTATAGCTTTAGTTAACAGTTACATGGAGTTATGGTTCTTTGTTTCAAAAACTGGTAGTCAAACATTGCTGAATTTTGTGTCAACCTTGAGCACATGTTTATGTAATAAGGGGTATTAAATGTTTGTTATGATCCAAGTTTTGATGGGAAAAAAATCAGATAATTCATTAACTTTCAGCTGAAGGTTCATGAATTATTAGTAAAGTAGACTATTGTAAATATGCCAGAAATTCATGAACTTTTCATGAATATTCATGAACTTTTCATGAACTTTTCATGAATATTCATGAAATGCAAATTCATGAACTTTTCATGAATATTCAGGAATTCATCAAACATTCTTGAACTTTTATTTAGAAAGTTCATGAACTTCACAAAAGTTCATGAACTTGATAATTTCATTAACTTTCAGCTGAAGGTTCATGAATTATTAGTAAAGTAGACTATTGTAAATATGCCAGAAATTCATGAACTTTTCATGAATATTCATGAACTTTTCATGAATATTCATGAAATGCAAATTCATGAACTTTTCATGAATATTCAGGAATTCATCAAACATTCTTGAACTTTTATTTAGAAAGTTCATGAACTTCACAAAAGTTCATGAACTTTGGTTCTTGAACAATCAAGTTCATGAAAGGCAAAATTTGCATTTCATGAATATTCATGAAAAGTTCATGAATATTTTCACAGGGGAATGCATGTCACCATGCAGATAATACTGTCTACATGCATGTCACCATGCAGATAATACTGTCTACATGCATGTCACCATGCATATAATACTGTCTACATGCAAGTCACCATGCAGATAATACTGTCTACATGCAAGTCACCATGCAGATAATACCGACTACCTGCAAGTCACCATGCAGATAATACTGCCTACATGCATGTAACCATGCAGATAATACTGACTACCTGCAAGTCACCATGCAGATAATACTGTCTACCTGCAAGTCACCATGCAGAATTGTATTTTATAGTTGCAACAACACCTGAGTTGAACCACTGACGTTCCGCAAGCCAGCTGGATAGCTTCCCGACATAAAGATTCTGTCTTATCAGGGCTCAAACCCACAGCGGTGAGGAGCAAGTGATTTCAAGTCGGAGTGAGAGACACGAACCTCTCGGCCACGGAAGCCTCTTAGCATACATTTATACACCTGTATTAGTTTGTACATATTACTTGTAACTAGTGGAATAAATTATTTTACATTTCAGTTGACTGATCAATCTAAAAAGTGGGTTTAATTTCAAAGTTCTTTAACATTGTTTATGCAGATATTATCACTATGGTCACCCTCGATAAATAACAATTTCATTCATTCATAATACTTGCAAAAGAACAACCCTGATTTACAGTACTGTAGACATGATGAGGCACAATGAGGCACTCGCCTCTGAGTTTTCTGGCCGATTATCTAGGTAAAATAAATTCTATAACATTAATGCCATGTTGCTTTAGTGGGGGGGGGTAGGGATTGTTGCTGTAGTGTGGGGGTGGGGATTGTTGCTGTAGTGTGAGGGGTGGGGATTGTTGCTGTAGTGTGGGGGTGGGGATTGTTGCTGTAGTGTGAGGGGTGGGGATTGTTGCTGTAGTGTGGGGGTGGGGATTGTTGCTGTAGTGTGAGGGGTGGGGATTGTTGCTGTAGTGTGGGGGTGGGGATTGTTGCTGTAGTGTGGGGTGGGGATTGTTGCTGTAGTGTGGGGGTGGGGATTGTTGCTGTAGTGTGAGGGGTGGGGATTGTTGCTGTAGTGTGGGGGTGGGGATTGTTGCTGTAGTGTGAGGGGTGGGGATTGTTGCTGTAGTGTGGAGGTGGGGACTTGCCTCGGTGTTATTTAAGGTCTGGCCACGGCACTGGATCAATACAGTAAACATTAAGCTGGAGTGAAGCCTTTATTCGGTAATATGATAGGTTGATATGTTGTGTGTCGTAAATCTGCACCTTTATATTCATCAGTAACAAAATAAAAGTTCCCCAGATCTCTCGTGCCAGGTCTTCGGGATTATTTGTGTGAATACCAGTGCGGAGATGTCTCTGCATGACAACACATTGTTAGACAAAAGTCCTGCTGAAGGTGTGACGGCTTCGCCTCCTCAAGCATTATCTACATCATTTCCTGCACAGAATGCCCAATTTGAATATATTAGACAGTCTATGCTGTCTGATCAACATTTATTTCCATGGAACAAAACAATTTTTAAATAGAAAATCTAATTTATAAGAGGCCAATGCAACATATCTGGATTTTCCACAAGACAAAAACAGAATTACACAAATGTAACAATGCACCCAATGACACGAATAGCACACTGACTGGCACAGGTCTAGCATGCAATGAGCTGATTAAAACTGGAGGTCATTAGAGTCAATAACGGGACAAAAATCTATATAATCTGGTGTCATGCTACAAGTAAGAGCTGATGAAGATTAATAGTAAACTGATTGAAGGAAAAGATTAGCGAGTTCAATCTGTTTGTTTGTTTGAATGGTGTTTTACATCATTTTCAGCACATTTTAGGCCAAATATATGATAAATTTTGTGTGCCTCAGACCACCCCATTTTGTTTGGGTAGAACCAGTACTGTAGAACTCCTGCAACACTTTCTCACTTGACAAGTCGAGCTCTCAATGGGATTCGAACCCAGCCACAGCATTGGGAGGTGAGATAAAGAGTTCAAAATAAGAACAACAGTACACCTTTTGTGTAGATCATGGGTAGCCTAGCAAATAAATAATAATGATAACAAGGTGTAGCCCCACTTTTTTGTACTCTGGGTTCAGGCCATTTTGTATGGCAAGACTGGCGTACAGTACTCTGCTGGGCTGATTTGCAACAATTTTCGTACACCATGCCTTGAATTCACCAACCATGAGAATATTCCCCCCATGTATGTAAATTTCAATCACAAGTATTTCTATAAGTGCGAAGTATAAATGTTCATAAAAAACTGATATATATAAGAAATATGATAAATACTTAATAAATAGCAACTTCAATCGAGTGTTTATCTTTAAATTTCGTGGGAATATTTGTGAACGAAATTTGAGTACTTGAGCTCAAGTCTAAGAATAGTTTGAAGAAAGGTTGGTGAATTCCGGGCCTGATCTCGGCCAGTCAATAGTTTTGAATACTAGTCTATTTAAATATGGGGGATGCCAAGGGGGAGTCGAGTCACACACTCAGTGATAATGATAATGCTGCAGTAGGAGAGCAGAATCATTAATGATAGAGTGGTTACCCCATTATCTACTAAACTGAAAAAATATTAATTACAAACTAGGCTATTATCAGACAAGTAGCTAGATTCCGAACAACATAAATCTCAAAAGGGCACACAAAAGTTAACATTGCAACTAAGGTTCTTTAAAATCCACAAATCTGCATCTCTGGTGGTGAACATTTTAAATTAAAAATTGCAAATGTATATTCAAGGACAAAGCAAAATAAATATGGAAAAAAAATATCAGCATTCCGGTTAGGAAGTCAGCGATTTTTTTTTACCCTTTTGGGAATGGTACCGGTACCCGTTCAGTTGGGAAAATTCAAGTTTGCCTTAAAAACATTACCATGTATACATTCTCTTGTAAACACATTACCGTGTATACATTCTCGTGTAAACACATTACCGTGTATACATTCTCTTGTAAACACATTACCATGTATACATTCTCTTGTAAACACATTACCGTGTATACATTCTCTTGTAAACACATTATCGTGTATACATTCTCTTGTAAACACATTACCACATTACCATGTATACATTCTCTTGTAAACACATTACTGTGTATACATTCTTTTGTAAACACATTACCGTGTATACATTCTCTTGTAAACACATTACCGTGTATACATTCTCTTGAAGACACATTACCGTGTATACATTCTCTTATAAACACATTACCGTGTATACATTCTCTTGTAAACACATTACCATGAATACATTCTCTTGTAAACACATTACCACATTACAATGTATACATTCTCTTGTTAACACATTACCGTGTATACATTCTCTTGTAAACACATTACCGTGTATACATTGTCTTGTAAACACATTACCGTGTATGATTTTTTTTTACCCTTTTGGGAATGGTACCGGTACCCGTTCAGTTGGGAAAATTCAAGTTTGCCTTAAAAACATTACCATGTATACATTTTCTTGTAAACACATTACCGTGTATACATTCTCGTGTAAACACATTACCATGTATACATTCTCTTGTAAACACATTACCATGTATACATTCTCTTGTAAACACATTACCGTGTATACATTCTCGTGTAAACACATTAATGTGTATACATTCTCTTGTAAACACATTACCATGTATACATTCTCTTGTAAACACATTACTGTGTATACATTCTTTTGTAAACACATTACCGTGTATACATTCTCTTGTAAACACATTACCGTGTATACATTCTCTTGTAAACACATTATCATGTATACATTCTCTTGCAAACACATTACCATGTATTCATTCTCTTGTAAACACATAACCGTGTATACATTCTCTTGTAAACACATTACCGTGTATACATTCTCTTGTAAACACATTACCATGTATACATTCTCTTGTAAACACATTACCGTGTATACATTCTCTAGTAAACACATTACCGTGTATACATTCTCTTGTAAATACATTACCGTGTATACATTCTCTTGTAAACACATTACCGTGTATACATTCTCTAGTAAACACATTACCGTGTATACATTCTCTTGTAAATACATTACCGTGTATACATTCTCTTGTAAACACATTACCGTGTATAATGTATTCTCTTGTAGTATTTTATTACCCTCATCTAAAAGAATTTATTTCACACCTATATAATTCTAGCCAATCTCTTTCAGTCTTTCAACCATGTGACAATCCAACAGTTTCACTATTGTACTGAAGACAGTGGCTTTAATATGTACACATCCGGTATTCCATACTTGTACTTCACATTGCATATCACGTGATCCATATGTGTACGTATACTGCAGAATCACGTGATCCATATTTGTACTGCGGAATCACGTGATCCATATTTGTACTCGACAAGTCATATGTGGTATTAAAGGAAGATAACTCATCATGTTTGAATTAAAATGTAGAAACTGCAAATACTATGTTAGATTAGAATTATAGAGGTAAGAAATAAAGAGGTAATTTCGCCTCTTCCAAATATGGCTTCTGTCTGCTGGGTAATACTCGTCCAATAGAACACTGTAAATAACCTCATAGTATTTCCCCCTTCTTCTGTTTAAGGTTTCACTCTAAATATTTAAAAAAAAAAATGGAGAGAAAACATACTTTTTGCCATTGTGAATGGTACTGTTTTTCGGTACCACTTATATAAGGGAAAACATTACTGGCAGTATTCCTTACGTTTGATAGTGTTGTAGCTTGGGAACTGTGCTGTGGCCTGTTCAGGTTGTGTCAAACCATTTTGTCTAAGGTCTGATTTGTCATCCCTCTCTGCCACTTCAATGTTACTGTTTGCCAGGTAAGACTGTGCCTTCAATGAAGGTTGTGGCCTCATGGGTGCATATGTACTCACAAGACCATTTTGTCTAAGGTCGAATTTGTCAGCTTCTGATGCTTTTATATTACTGTAGCCTGAAACGACATTGAGTGATATTGCCATCAAAACGGTGTATTAAAAATAGTGGTGACGACAAAACCGGATATGTAAGCAATCTTAATAAAATAGATTTTTTAAATAACTTCAATCCGTTTTTCCTCTTTCATCATTGTTTGCTGCAAGCTGTTACTGAGAAAACAATCATTTTGTGGTATTCAAACAGCAAGCTATACATGTGCCTTGTTGGTTGAGGGGGCCTCTCACCCCTTCAGTATAATACATGCGTAAAATGTAACAAGGATAAATTACTCAAATTATTCTTTTTGTTTATAAGACACTCAATAACAGACTCATTCCTGGTAAGAGGTATCAAAAACGCTATATAAATGTAACATACCAGCCATTCAGTATTTTGTGTTACAATGAAAGGTTACCATGGGGAGCACCCCACCATGACAAAGATACAGTAGCTATCTTGCCAACAACTGTCAAATTTTACATCAAATCATATTATTAACTTACAAATTTTGAGAATCCAAACTCTATAGAAGACTTTCACCAGCTATGCCAAACCCTGCAATTTTACTCAATACTCAATCACGGGTATTTTTAGAACCGGCACATACATATAATTATATGACCTGATCACTGGTAGTGATGATGATGATGATGATACACAGTTTTGTAGTATAATTCTGCTGTTATTTGGCATGTTAGTTGCCTTACCTTTGTTGGAACTGTAAGTGGAGCACTGTTTTGTAGGTTGTACAGGTTGTGTCATACCATTTGGTCTAATGTTGGATTTGTCAGCATTTGATACTTTTACATTATTGTAGCCTGAAATGAAAAACATACCTCTGTAAAAGCATGTACTGCCATCAACGTTATGTAAGTCCAGTGGTCCTTCATACTGTCTTGACGGTCAACAGTTCAGTTTATGCCTTTTAGCTTACATTACTATTGTCCGAGGCATTTGTATCAGCCAAAGGTGTTTTTTTTTACTTTTAATAAAGACAAAATTCAACTACCGGGTAGTACCTAATTTTTTGGTAGGTCATTTTGCAAAATCATCAATGCAAAAATCTGCTGCATCAATAATTTGAAAAACATTTTATTTAGAATTTTTATCCAAAAACAGTTTTAACATGTTGGATAAATATAAATTAAGTCACTGAAAATTTTATAGAAAAATAACTGAAATTTTTGAGACTTCTTATTTTTCTGCTGTCCGAGGCACAAGGAATTTACAATTGGAAAAAGCCCCTTCCAAAAAAAGAATGTTGGTTGTAAAACATTTATGCCTGAAAAACCTTTGGCTGAAACAAGCATCCGTAAACTAGTCTCTTGTTTACTTATGTATGCAAAATATTTTCGTTCATTTCTTTCATGTTGCTGGGTAATTATTCTTTCAAGTTTTGATTATTATTTTCTGCAAGCTGTTTCTCAATTACAATGGTCAATATATGTGTTGGCATGATTAAAATAATCCCATTTCTTATATGTTCCATTCACTTAGATGCAGTGCATTAGCCAGCCAATTGCGCAGCCGTCTTTTGTACGGCAGTTTTTGCAAAACTGCATTCATGATGTTAAAAAATAAAAGTGTGATTTTTCTGAACAACCCTTCTATAACCTCTTATTTTCTTAAAACTGTTTTTTTTTTACATTTATAGAAGACAGATGTTCTAAAATGTACATTTTCCATCTTATTCTGTAAAACATTTTTTCCGGAAAGACACCCATTCCGTGCAAATTGACTTGAAGCTTGTGTTAGAAAATTAACTTGCACACCCTGTTTGTATATATTTTTATATTTTTTTAAAAAGTTCTTTAATCACAAAATAAGTACACATCTCTTCATATGAATTAATACTTTCACTTATACTACAAAAACATGCAGAGTTTTCATTTATAAACAATGAATAACCAGATGGAGCGTAAATTGCAAACTTAATATGGAATAGAAGCACATTACGATGTATTTTTTTTTGTATTTTGATATGCATTCGTAATTGTGCCAGATCACCTCCAGTCCCTTTAAGTAAACACACAATTTTTCTAATTTTACTCCATATAACCTGAATGACAAGAATATTTACCTGAGATATTTGTGTCAAATAGTATTTTTTTCCATAAAATGACTCATTAAAATCCAAATTCTTTTGATGATTCAATTGATTTTGTCCTTATTTTGTATTTATATCATTATAATGATGGAAACTTACTCACATGAACACATTTGTAGATAAAAATCTGATCTGGCATCACAATTTTCAAAATGTGTTTCCATGTTGGTCATAAAATCAACATTCTTGTTGAAGTGGCAACTTTTCTGTCCTATATATAGTTAATTATATGCAATGCAGATGAAACAACATGATTAACCGCTCACTTCTAT
Source organism: Cyrtodaria siliqua (assembly GCA_037043455.1). Classification (NCBI taxonomy): domain Eukaryota; kingdom Metazoa; phylum Mollusca; class Bivalvia; order Adapedonta; family Hiatellidae; genus Cyrtodaria; species Cyrtodaria siliqua. The sequence goes on along the minus strand of JAWPHD010009748.1, from coordinate 26,082 downwards.
ATATATACATGTTTATATAAATTTATAAATAAAACACACCCAATCTCCAGGTAACAAGTCAACAGTCAAAGGTCGAAAATCAATAGCGGTGCAGAGAGGTTAACAGAAACAGATTGCAGTTAATGGTTTTGTACTTTCTAGAATATCAAGTTCAGGGAATGTCAATGTCTGATGAAATGACTATGTCACTGTTAAACACTGGGTAGCAAAATTGGACATTGAAGATCATTGAATCAGGGTCATACATACATGTACCTGGTAAATACAAAGGATGTGGCAACCACACCATTAACATATTTGAAAGTTAATCCCAACAAGTCGATTTTCAATTTATTATCCAGTGTGACTGAAGGATGGACTGACCTCATTTATTGAAGCATGGGTAATTACGAAATTGTTATGACCAAAACGTGACTTTTGAAATGAAACTAAGCCCTGGAGTGTACTCTTGACCATTATATATAGGTGGTGTGATGTTGCGATTGTCAATCAGGAAATAAAAAGTCAGAAAATGCTGTTTTCGCAACCACAAAATTATGTATAAATCCAGAGTATGACCTTGTCTGTGACCTTAACTGTGATCTTGTCATGTGACATTTGTCATGAAGTGTTTGTTTGTTTGCTTGTATGGTTTTACGTCATTTTCAACACATGTAAGGTTATATATAGATTTTTTGTGGTGGAGGCCGAACACCCACTCTTCCTGGGTAGACCCAGTACTGTACACCTCCCGCCATCCGTAAGAATCGACACTTCCTCGACTTGTGGAGGCAGACCACCCACTTTTCCTGAGTAGAACCAGTATTGTGCACCTCCCGCCATCCGTAAGAATTGATATGAACTGAGTTTATCTAAGTTCTATGAAGAAATGAAAAATGTATACTAATATTTAGTTTTTGCCACCAAAAAATACCTTAGAAGCCAGAATGTGACTTTACCTTTATAAACTGGTCAGGCAGGCTGGGTCATGTTTAGTGTTGAAATTAAATGAAGAAGTAACAAATTATCACCAAATGTTAATTAAATGTTTGTTGCTAACGAAAAAGGTGACAAAAAAGGTGCATAAAAATGAAATGCTTATAAATTTTCAGTACATTTTATTCGTCTTTTCAATTGACGAAACCTAAGGATTAGTCAGTGTAACATTAAAAATAACTAATACCTGTTTCTTAAATGTCTGTTATTTATCATGTAAAGAATGTATTTCAAAATTCCCTATTCCTTGAAACTCAGGTTTAAAATTCCCAATCTTGATGGCCCGGAAATTACTTAGTAATTGTCTGTTATTCTATAGCCACATTGTTTTTGTACCAACCCTAACGCATAATGGATGAAAATATATTGGTAATTACTGCACACCCAGACAGGATTGGGATTGTTTGGTATTTTAACAACCTGGTAAAGATAAGGCCAAAAATAACGGTGAGTGTTCACCCCCCCAGTTGACTCTAACAAATATTTATATACAATAATGCATAATGAGAAAACAAAAACCTAAATCACTGATATAATTACACTCAAGTGATATGAAAACGCAACACTGGGAATTTCCGCTATATATTGTACGTACAATATGCTGCTTTTAATCGAATGGTACATGGCCACGTAAGACCTTTCCTTTTGGAAAAAAATACTAAAACAACAAATAATACAGCAAATAGTATTCCTTCTATGTTTCATTATTCACAGAGTACGCGTTTGGCTCAATCATGTGAGCAAACTTAGGATGCAACATTTTGCAAGCTATTTACGTTAAATACAGTACTGAACTAGCTCAATTTTTCAAAGAGCTACTTCAACATTTATGAAGTTCTTGTTACAAAGTGAAGTGTGATTAAAACGTCTACAACATCACAGTTGTGTCCTTTCTCTAGTTAACTGCAACTTTCTTTTTAAAAAACATCTTGGGATTTCTTTGGAATATTATGTGCAATTAAGTGTGCAGTATATACAATATATAGCGGAAATTCCCGTGTTGCGTTTTCATATCACTTGAGTGTATGTACATTTACGACTGACCATAAATAGAATATTTTTTTAATAAAAAAACAACAACATATTTCCCTACCGAACATATACTTTTATTCTAGAAAAAAACACTACATCTTTGAAATGACTATAAAATATACTACAAAATTATATTATCCAGACTTTAATTCAAAACAGGCAGACTAGTTTACAAGAACCCTGTACAAAAAGATTTAAATAACTGAGAATTAAAAAGTAAATTAAAAAATTAGTTGATAATAAACAAGCACCACCCTCATTAACTAACTTGCCACTATTATTTTTTTCATCAATTTGGTCCATGCCTCTTCAACTTGTCACAACCTTCTATAGAGACACACAGCACTCTTAAGATATATTATATATTTTTAAACCAGTAGAATACCATTAATTTTTCTACATGCCTTGCATATTTGAGTAACGCTATTAAAAATTATTGAATAGTTAATTTGTTTGCATATATAATACTAATTGTTGATTATATTGCATCAATAACATTATTATGGTAGAATAAAGAAGAAACTCAAAATTGTGTGAAATTTTATTTAAAATATTATTTAAAAGGTTAAAATTCAAAATGATACTGAATTAATAAATCTTAGTGTTAACTTTACACATTTCAAGAATGCCATGTGTCCCTTTAAACATGAATTACCATCCCACCACACACAATCTTCAAACTGATTTTTTTTATATATACATGTACCTGTATTATATAAATTTGTTGTGTGATAGTTATATTCTTCTTGAAATGAAGCACTTAACGGAAAACTGCATATAATAAAAATTAGATATGTAAGCTTTACCAAAACTCTTCTTTCATTACTAAGGTTCGAGGATATTCTCATGACCTAGCATTGGTGACACCCACCATTCCCTATAACTGTATCATCTTCATTGATTGTTTCCAAGCATACATGCAGCAGCTTGCCACCATTCAGAGACTGCACCTAGTAACTCACTGCAGGTTTGCAATGTGTGCAAAGGTGCATGATGACATGTAACCTTTTTTTTTCACTTCAGTTCATATGATTCATTTGCTTTTTAAATCACAATTTCAATCAAACCAATACAAATATTTAATTTTATGCCTGTTTTTTTTTTGAAAAGTATGTCCTGATAAAATAAATATTTAAGTATAACTGATGAGGTCTACTCAACCTTACATAATTCATTATATTCAATGACAAAAAAAACAACATCTGAGAAATATGATTGAAATTATAGCATTTTAACTCCTAATAAAAAAGTATTAATCCCTAACTAAAGAGTATTAAATCTCACACTTTTTTTAGATTAAAGCCTGAAGCTACACACAGCAATCTTTCATACTATTATGGTGAAAGTTAAACCAAATAGAGGTTCTAATTACTTCGAAATGCCATTCATAATTGACCTACCGGTACATTTGCTAGGAACATGATGATGGACCTACCGGTACATTTGCTAGGAACATGATGATGTTGCTGCTTATGAAGCCAGAAATATGTGTGGCTTTTAGTATCTGAGCAACGGAACTTGAATGCAAAATTAACATTGTGAAAAGTAGGTGAATGTCATTCATACTGACATACTTTTAGTAGGAACATACTGCTGTCAAGTAGATGTAAACATTTTTGAAGTTTAAAAGCCCTACAGCTTCGGGTGTCTTGAGAAATAAACTTGACCAAAACTTAACTGTAATTTCAACTTCAATTTCAATTAATGAAGTGCGAAAAGTAGGTGAAAAATGTCCCGTGTATCGGTCTATCCTCCGAGCAAAAAACCATAGGAATCTATTCGATAATAAGAGTAGGGCCCGGTTCCCGGATTCCTATGTATCCTTCCCCTCCCTCTGGGGCGGCTCTAAATAACCTATACTGTGTTGATGAGCCGTTAAACAACATTCAATTCAATTCAACTGACCTAGTTGTAAACCTTCACCTCTCACCGCAGCAGGTTCGAATCCCACTGGCAGCGAGACTTGTGTCGATTCTTACGGATGGCGGGAGGTGTACAGTACTGGTTCTACCCAGGAAAAGTGGGTGGTCTGCCTCCACCACAAAAAGAAATTGACCGTCATAAATTATATAACCTTACGTGTTGAAAATGACGTAAAACACCATACAAACAAACAAAACAACAAACATACTGTAGTTGTAAACATGTGTGAAGTTCAAAAACTCTACAGCTTCAGGTGCTAGAAAAATGGACCTAACAACAACTTTTTTTAAAACTTCTTTTCGTCTAAGACAAGGGAAACTCTATATTATGACAACTCTACAATCTTGATGCTATGGAACACTGTTGCTACATCATTTGATAAAGTATGCCGTATTCTATTCAACTTCAGTGTTCATGTCTATGATGCTGCGTTTTGTATATTCGTTTATTCACAGCTTAGTTAAAATGACAAAACTGATGATGTGGATGACAGTGTTTCGTCAAGAATCAAGAAATTAATAGCGGTAGCCAGGAGGTCTATTACATCTTTGAAAATTATGCTTGTTTTGACTGTGGAGCTTTTACATAAATTTAAACTCTTCCGATTTTAACATTTATATACAATAAAAAAAAGAGACCGATTTCTGGATATTTATGTTCTAATGCAAAAACTTTAACTGCCTTTCAGAGTGTCTTTCCTTCAATTCTTATTGTTGGATTACATTAAATTTTAACAAATTTTGTTATGGAATGTATGCATCCGATTCGGAATCATGTACATTGAATGTCCGAAAGACTTAATGTTAAATTTATGTCAAATAATAAGAAATCTTTGCAGTAAAATCTAAAATAAAAATGATACACTGACAGGACCTGGTACATACATGACTAAGAAAATATTAAAATGTATACACCTGAACAAAGACAGTCAAATATTAGAGAGAAAATCAGTGTTATTTTTTTATTTAAAAAACACAATGGTCACTTGTTTTTCTTTTGAAAATTAATTTTAACCAGAAAACCTCAAAATTCAGTCAGCAAAAATTGTTATCAGCCTATATTAGTCATCTTTGGTAGTCATTAAATGGATTGATATTTTTAAGATTAGTGTGGGTGGACATGTGAATAACACCCAAAAACCACATAGGTATACTACCTACCAGAAGCAGTATGATCTTAATAAATGCACTGTTATTTCTGTAAAAAGTTGACACCTCTGTTGAATTTATTGAATCGGGGAAATGTTAGTTTGATTATAATCATACTGTTATATAAGGCCTAAATTAAAATATTGTTTGTTTGCAGTTTGCGACCGACCCACGGCAAATCCGCCGACCCAAACAATTTTTTTTTAATTTTTATTTTTTTTTCAAGTTTTTTTGTTTCTTTTGTCTTGCATGTTCTGTTAATATCGATGGGCATGCGTTAATAATAAAAATGTTTTAAAAAAAAAAAATATCCCTACCTACCGACCCACCCCTAAAAGCCATGGGTCGGAAACTGCAAACAAACAATTTTTTAATGGTGGCCTAACCACCCACAATTGCAAAATAAATAAAACAAGATCTTTATCATAATTTTTTTGAGGAAAACCTCTAGTACCGAGTTGTACTGCCTAATAAAGTTACAACTGGAGCTGTCGCCTTTTAAGGGCAACAAATATACCCCTGCTTCCAGTCCCCTCATTCCCCTAACTGCCGTTTGGGTAAAGATTGAGTGGAATGGAATTTTCATGATCAGGTAATGGTGGCCTTGACCTTTGACCTACTGACCTCAAAACCAATAGGGGCCATATTTTCAACACAGGCAGTCCACCTATTAAGTTTCATGAGATTTGCTTCAGGCGGAGAGGAGTTATGGAGCAAACAAGGTTTTTCATTATCGGGTGCCAATGACCTTGACCTTTGCCCTACTGACCTCAAAACCAATATGGGTCGTCCTTTCACCACAGGAAGTTCACCTATGAAGTTTCATGATATTTGCTCCAGGGGGAGAGGAGTTATGGAGCGGACAAGGTTTTTCATTATCGGGTTCCGGTGACCTTGACCTTTGACCTACTGATCTCAAAATCAATAAGGGTCATCCTCTCACCATAGGTAGTTCACCTTTTAAGTTTCATGAGATTTGCTTCAGGGGGAGAGGAGTTATGGTCCAGTCAAGGTTTTTCATTATCGGGCCCCAGTGACCTTGACCTTTGACCTACTGACCTAAAATCATTAAGGTGTCATCTTCTAACCACAGGCAGTTCACCTATGAAGTTTCATGAGATTTGCTTCAGGGGGAGAGGAGTTACGGAGCGGACAAGGTTTTACATTATCAGGTCACGGTGACCTTTGACCTACTGACCTCAAAATCAATAAGGGTCATCCTCTCATCACAGGCAGCCCACCCATAAAAGCTATTTACATCCCTTATTTTGATATTAGAAAGATCTGTCTTTCTGTGGTAATGACATTGTATTTCATTCTTGCGCAAGTTGTCAGTTTGGTATTATTTGGAACAAAGCAAAATCTTGTAAAGTACATCATTTATAGGCTAGCGAATTTAATAGTGACTATGACTACAATGCAGATTGTGTTTTACATGTGTAATAAAGGGTCATTAACTTGACTGTTCATTTGTTTTTTCAGATATGTTAATCATATGTGGTCCATCATCCAGTTGTTAAATATAGATCTAGATTAAAACAAACTGCTTAATGCACACTGTAGCTCTGCATCCTTCTAATTTGCAATCGGTTGAACCGTTCTTTATTAATTATTCTGTTTATAGCTAAAATAAAATATTTGGTAAAATAAACTATTTGGAAGAGTTTGTGTGTTGATTTATTTACTCTTGCATCTGCTCATGCGTCCACTCTCCTGCCATAAACTTGTCCGAAAAAAATGTGTCGTCATTATCGTCTTCTGTTGCATTTATATATCAGAACAGAATTGAACTGTAACACTGTACCTGTACCAGTCTAATCAGCTGGAAATCATGTGATATCAAGTCAGCTGATATAAATAACAAAACAAGGAGCGAAATTTTCACCCTGGATCTTCACCGCGTGCACGTCACAGTGTGGGCACTGATGACACTCATGATGTTTGTATAGGGATCGCCTTGCCAGCCCTATACGCCATTGCCGTATACTCTATTCGCGTGGAGTGGTATTACTAAACTACAAGGAAACAGGCATAAAAGCCTGGGTAGTTTAGTAGATTGAGTATCATTTGACCGAGAGTGAAGATGTCTCCTGCGTCCCGTCACAGCACACATCACCTGATGGCTACACCGAAGTCGGAAGTCAGGAGCTGAGAGTACACCCGCCACAGCGGATCGATGCCGAGGATGGAAGACCAAAGATGTACTGGCTGTCGGGTGGTGTGTGCGGCTACCAAAACTACACCAGCCCAGTAGTTCTTTGAAGCAACCACCGAAGCGGATGTTGTCCAGACCCCACACCTCACCGCTGCAGCGAAAACTACACAAAGCGAAAGCGACAACCAACTACATACAGACACAAGAGACGACTACACAGCAGCACCAGATCAACCAACACACTCAACGCAGAACAGTCCTGACTCTATTGTACCCTTCTCGTCGAGATACCTTATGGCTTTGCGAGCTTGTTGATGGAGGGACTTTAAACCTCAGAACAACACACACACGAAATGTTCACCCATTTATTGAAATTCTACAACAAATATGCATACATTTATATAAAAACTAGCTTTATTATAAACTTTATTCGTTTTTAAGTCAAATTAAGTCAATAAATTACATGTATAATGCGAGTGTCATGAAAAAAAAAGTATTATCAGCATTCACAATTGTCTGTCTGTTCGTCCCCGGTGGTTTTATCGTCGTTATTTTTCTGCATATAAAAAGCAAGAAAAAAGTTTTTTTCGTGATCGTATTTCAGTTTTAAAATGATATATATCGGCATCACAGTATGGACAATGAAATGCTAAAATTTGGTTTAAAATATTTTGTTTCGAGAAATAAAAGTAACCGCCGAATTTCAAAAGTAGGTATCAATTTTGGCTGGCGGCCAGCTTGATTTGACAAGGCTGAGTTTTAAACTCAAAATGATACATGATTAATAAATCGAGATGCTAATTTTAATGCCAGATAACAATTTCAAGATTACCCTGTCCCTTTAACAGTTTTAATTATACAATTATGACGCAAGTTGATCAAGCACTTGAAGTCCCTGAGAAACAGAGCCAAACACAAAATTGACAAAATTAATGACCCATAATAAAGAGTTAAACAAATCTGTGCTAATATGCTAGCTGTATTGCCAAAAAAAAAATATTCGCTTTCGAGAAACAGAGCTCAACACAAGAATGTAAATACTGACCTGAAGATTTAAGGTCACGGTCCAAGGTTATTTGTGAAAATGAGGTGTAATACCAAATATACATGTACAAGTTTGGTATTTCTAGCATACCTTTCCTGAGAAATAGAATCAAATGCGTAAACAGACAGAAAAGAAAAGGACAAGACAAAAACAGATCCGACTATCGAATTACAGACTGTGCCGTTTTTAATAACAATATGTTTTAATGTTCTGCAATAACGTTTAAAATTTTAAATCTGTAAGCACATCCGTGGTCATGAGGTCAACGCCACTGCGTTTTACACCAACTCGCCTCTCACCGCTGTGTGTTCGAATCGCACTGGGAGCTCAACGTCATGTAAGTGAGAAAATGCTGTATACAGTACTGGTTCTACTCAGTAAAAAATGGGATGGTCTGTCTCTAGGACAACATAAATCGACATAATATATGGCCTAAAATGTGCTAAAAATGATGCAAAATGTCATTCAAACTGTTAACAGTAAAAGAGAATATAACCATGCCATCAAATATGATGATAAGCATTTAATAATTTAATCCAAATCTGCTCACTGTTTAGTAAATATATCTTTGATCTTTAATGACAGGAACTGGGAGTAACCTGAGAACATGTTGTCTTGATGCGATAAGCATTTATGCAAACAGAAATTATTCACATCCACCGAATGATTTAGGAGAAATATATGGCGAAGACACGGATCCAGGTGGACGGAAGAAAGAACTTGTAAGGCCGTACAGAAAGTCCAAACAATATATATGTATATATGTCACTGCTTCTTAGGACAAAACAAATATTTGCACACATAACTCAAATGTATTTAATTAAAACTATCAATTATTTATTAATGATATAAATATTTATAGAAATTTTAAGAATTAAAAATGACAGACAATGCGAACATGATAAAGCTGTTCCAAAATATCAATATAATATCTAAACAAAAGTGTTGTCTTAATTTTCAAGAAGTATACTTTTTGAATAGAGACAGACAAATTCGCAAAACTGCCACTTGTATTTGCCCTTTAAGAGCCTAGAGCTAGACTTCTTAAATAGAAAAGGACAAAAAAAAAGGGAAATTGAATTACCATGTGTCACAACTAGCTACTATACATATATCAAATGTAATTTCACAGTTTTTTTCAGTCTAGACACTTTCTAAAAGCAGTGATTTTTAGACAGTAGACATCAATTGGTGAATCATTAAGCACATCGGATAAAATATTGATGCAACAGAAGTGTCTAGTCCAGAAACAAGTTCAGCCAATTCTAAGTCACATAGGAAAATAATGTTAAAACTTACCCCAATGCATTCTGTCCATATTAAAATATCAATATAAAGTGCTGAATATCTAAACTTTATTAGACAAATGCATGCACATTTTGCAGTATACACGGATTACAGCATTGTCACGCGCATGCGCTTTAGACACTGAGATAACATTTAAGACATTATATGCTTCAGGACTGAATTCAAATGCAGAAATATTATAAAACTAGAAATTATCAGACACAGACCTTATTTAAATCTGTGAATCAGATAAAATGGAAGAAACTCATTTTGAGTAGACAGTATAAAATATTAGATTAGGCATTACATGGATAGCGGCTAAATAATAATAAATAAATAATGCAATTTTGTTACATTATACAACAGACCTGTCACCACAAACAATTTATTTCTTGCTAACAAATGACATTCAATGAAATCCATCACCTTTAGATTTTATCACTTTCACCACGATTTATTTCTCAATATTCACATTCCACATAATGTCTTTCATCGGCTGTTTTATAAATAAATAATCCCTTTTGTGATAATACTATAAAATTAAAAGTTAAATCCATTTAACAATGACAGACAAATTGTTACCTTGGATATGACACTGTGTATCCTATGGCAATATGTTACAGACTGACTCAATTTTGACCTATTTTCACTCACTGAACCAAGACAATAGTACAGAAGTCTCAAATGTCAATACACTCGTCCAACTCATAATATTTCAGAATTTGCCAATACGAATAGTTCTCTACATTTAAACTACTAATATGATGAACCTCACCTTATAAGTAAAGATGGTTGTGTAAAACCCAAATTTGTATCAATTCCCATTCAACCTACCAAGTATCGTGAGAAATAACTCTCATGATACGGTTATAGAAACAGCAGATCAGACGACCTATTTTTGGAACAAAGCAAAACAAGGAAAGACCCCCAAGGCATGTCGATGCACATTTTACCGGAGTGACATATAACATACAGGAAGAAATGGCTAGTCTTAAACTGGTGACTATTTGAAGACCAAGATTTGAGAACACAGAAAATGTACGAAAATAAACAATATAATTAGCACATACCGGTTGTGACAGATATCGTGTATTCGTCCATTGTTGACCGACTTCTCGACCACAAAACCGACCTACTTACTGACGTCACGACCAGAATGCAATTTCCAAGATGTCCTCGCGGTAAAAAATATATTTCGCCCCCTTTTTATTTCTCTCCGTTTTCCTCTTTTGGAGAATAACTGCAAACGTTTAGATTTGCAAAACTACAAACAGGAATCCAGCTAGAAATTCTTTAAGGTATGTTAGCTGTCCGTCGCAGAATGTGTTTTGTGTATGCATTTCTGTTACCGCTTCTGCAAGTCAATGAGCGTCCGATAACTGATCATTGCAGACGCTTATAATACAAATCATAAACTTTGATAAGATTTGATTTTGAAAATATTTTGTTGTAAGATGCAACATAATTTGGCCATGATTTTCCTGTAATTTTGCAGAAAACTTATGAATCGCAAGTACTTGCAGCAAATACTTGCGATCCCAAGAATTTACGATGCAGAGAACCAACAAGGGACATAACTCTTGAACCAATAGAATTGGTTCTTATTACAGAGTAACGATGACAACACTTTTACTATATTTTCAGATTTTCGTTAAAGAAATCACACCATTATCAAAATCGAACCATAAATAAAAAAGTTATGATATGAAATAGGCACTGCCTAGACACTGGCAAAGTACTTTGATATAATTAAGTGTGTGTGGGAGGGAGGGGGAGTTGTGTGTGTATGTGGCGGGGGTGGGGGTAGAATTTGATAACAGGTAATAAAGATTAAATAAATATTTTCAATAACAAATAAAAAATCAATAAAAAAATCGCCAATAACAGCTCAACAGAATAAAAAAAGTTCCCCTCCCTCCCCTCATCCCCACTCACTACCTACATTCTACTAGGTATGAGTCCCATTCATTAAACATAGTAAAAACATCCTAAGTATTTTGATGGGTGTTGGTGCAAAACGAATATAATCTTGATATTCCAATTTTATGTATACACTTACAGTACAGCTCACGCGAAACCCACACTTTACTCGATTCGCCGAGTTTGGCCGTATCGAGTGTACGCGAATCTACTCCAAGTCAGTGTTTGGACTCGCTGAATCCACGCGGCGGAAGTCACCACTGTCGAGTCACTCGTTGTGATCACACTTCGAGTTACTCCACGTAGAATCCAATTAACCATGAGTGCATGATTTATTATTGGGAAAAAATCTGAATTTTCCGACAACTTTTCGTTGGAAGTTTTCTGACAGCGCGCTTGAAAAAGCCAATCGCCAGAAAAAGTACAAACAATGAGACGCCGAGTTCATCTTTTCTGTGCAAAGTTGACAAAGTTGACATGACTGATAAATACAACCAATAAATTTCGAAACAAATACATATTTCAAACTTTTAATGGATTTAATTACAAGTTGTGTTCGTTTCTGTTGTCCAAAAGTCATTTCTTCTTCAACCGACATAAATACCCATAATCTTTGGCCATGTATGTACCTTTTAACAAGGCGGCACTAATAACGGTTTTTTGACTCGGAATTCTTTACACTTTTTTTCTGACTAAAGAACCCATGGATGTATTAATATTAAACAGGAGAATAGTAAAAAATTGTTACAAATAACGATTATTTAAAAATATAATTATAATTTCCAGTATAATAATTACAGTAATACTAATTGAATTTTATGTTCATTTGCCGCGAAGCCGGTAATAGGAACCGCCATATAACTGTCGTGTCCCAGTATACATAATCGGGGAAATTCAAATTTTACCACATCCGCTTTTCCAAAACCAAGGTAAAATTGTCTTCTGCTTCGATTTTTTCTAAAGTTATTGAATAATTATGCATTAAAATGACTGCAATTAGAGAAAGTTGCACCTTTTACTTGTGCAGTTTCGACTCGGCGAACTCTGAGTTTGTCTAGTATCGATAAGTATCGTGGCGTAATTATGCCGAGAGCTTTTCGCCTAGCTGATTCCCACACCGAGTAGTTTTATCATCCAAACTCCGCGTAAGTACGCGATTTGTACATTCCTCACTCGGCGTGAAGAGTAAAGTGTGGGTTTCGAGTGAGCTGTACTGAACATGGACTTAAGGGTGGATTCAAGTTAAGCAGACCCCACGTCTCCCCATACTCCCTCCACCATCCCCACCCCGCTCTCCCCACAAAAAGAATAAATAATAAATAAATCTGGTATTCTATAAATGCGGAAGTATTAACAAAATGCAGCAACTAACAAAATGCCATGTTGCTGCATGATTTCACTCACTCCAAATTTTAAAACATGAACCTGCACACCTTTCTAGATAATGATTCATTGAGATTATCTACAGTACCACTACTGTAACTTTTCTAACACCAGATTGACAGTTAAAATACTTAGGTCACGTTAACTAATACCTGTGTTTACTGTGACCCGACCGATTCCCTTAAAACGTCGCCGACACCTCTTTTTGACAATAAAACAAATCTAATTATTCCAACAATAGTAATTAAGATGATGTGATCAAATTAAAAATTAGAGTTAGTTATCACCCTTAAAATACAGACTGGTATATGTATATAACTAAGGCCTTAATTTAACTGTACAAAATGTACTTTTTATTGAAGTGCTTTGGCCGTTAAATAGTCTAAGTAGTGCCTGTTTCATATTATTCTGTAACATGCAGTTCTCTTTGAAAATGTCCACTAAGGTCAACTAAGGAATTGAAGAAAGGGGCGACTCATTGGTGTGGGCTTCGCATTGCGAAGCTTACCTAAATATGATTGCTTAATCGGGGCTTCGCTTCGCGCGAAGCTCAATACGAGGGGAGTGTCCTCCAGATTTGTTTTTATGTTGGCGTACATTAGATATATTTGAAGGTAAATGTAAGTAAAATGTCACAGATGCATCTGAAAATACAACATCCCTTTCCATTGCCATTCTCCAACAGACCGTATCATGCATTTGCCTAACTTTTCATTTGTCATGTTTACAAATTATGTTGCATGACGTCATGTTTAACATCAGTTGATGATGCACCAGTTACACTTCTTGATGTCGCATGCTGCTTCTCACAAGTTAAAAGTAAGAAATTAACATTTAAGTACAAATACGCTTATTTATGATAGTAAAAGGTTCAGAATTCGTGTGCCATAGGGTGTACTAAAAACATCTGAAGCAGGCCGGACGAGGTAAACTTTGGACACGAAGAAAGCAGTGACTATCAAAATGGCCGACATAATGTCGTTAAGATGAATAATTTGGAACTTCGTTGCGCGCACCTTAAGGGTCATGTAACTGTGTTGCTTTTTTAATTTCGGGGCTTTGTGCGAAGTTATTGGCTCGTTTGTCGAGCTTTGCTTGTCTGTATTGTTTTCACGACTTTCGTTTTTTTTGACTTTTTTTGGTAATTGTCGCCATTAATTGTGTTAGTTTACCATATTTATTCATATACATACGCGTAAGGCCAAAAAAAAAAAAGGTGTGTTTCCTATTGCATGCTCTAAAAAAAACAGGGTCGGTAGGTAGGCATTTTCTTTTTCTTTTTTTTCCTTTTTTAGCTCTACTGATCAGAGATCAGCAGAGCTTATGCCGTGGTGCGGCGTCCGTCGTCCGTCTGTCCGTAAACTTTTATTTGTAGCGACAACTCCTCTGAAACTACTGGATGGATATTCATGAAACTTTACAGAAATGTTGCCCATAAAGTCTAGTTGATCCTAGCAAAAATTCATGTTGATGTGAAATCCAAGATGGCCACCAAAGCTAAAAATAGAGTTTTAAAATACAAGTTTGTAGCGACTACTTCTTGAAAACTATAAGTGATATTAATATGGGACTTTTTCTAAAATGATCAGCATGACATGATGTTGATCCTTGTCAAAAATCGTTTTGATTCAACGTTAAACATGGCTGCCAGCAGCCATCTTTGTTTACAAAGAGTTATATAGTAAAAACTTGTAGCGACTACTCCTCTGAAACTACTTGACAGATTGTCATGAAACTTTACAGGAATGTTGCTCTTGATGTCTAATTGATTCTAGCAAAATTTCAGATCTGCCAGAAATTCAAGATGGCCGTCACAGCTAAAAATAGATTTTTAAAAAATAAGTTTGTAGCGACTACTTCTTGAAAACTATAAGTGATATTGATATGGGTCTTTTTCTAAAATGATCAGCATGACATGATGTTGATCCTTGTGGAAAATTATTTTGATTCGACGTTAAACATGGCTGCCAGTGGCCATCTTTGGTTACATAGAGTTATATAGTAAAAACTTGTAGCGACTACTCCTCCGAAACTACTTGACAGATGTTCATGAAACTTCACAGGAATGTTGCTCTTGATGTCTAGTTGATCCTAGAAAAATTTCAGGACAGCCGGAAATTCAAGATGGCCGCCACAGCTAAAAATAGATTTAAAATAAATAAGTTTGTAGCGACTACTTCTTCAAAACTATAAGAGATATTGATATGGGACTTTTTCTAAAAGGATCAGTATGACATGATGTTGGTCCTTGTCGAAAATCGTTTTGATTTGACGTTAAACATGGCTACCAGTGGCCATCTTTGTTTACATAGAGTTATATAATGAAAACTTGTAGCGACTACTCCTCTGAAACTACTCGACGGATTTTCATGAAACTTCACAGGAACGTTGCTCTTAATGTCTATTTGATCCTAGCAAAATTGCAGGTCGGCCGGAAATTCAAGATGGCCGCCACGGTTAAAAATAGATTTTCAAAAAACAAGTCTGTAGCGACTACTTCCTGAAATCAAGTCAATCAGTAGAGCTTCAAGGTCATTGACCTCTTGTTTTTTTTTGGAGCAAGATATTGAGAGATTTTACGTGTATTTATCTCATAAACCACATACAAGTTGATGATACAGCTGAAAGTTTCTCTGTGATGTCAGTTTACCTCGATATATTGTGATAAATCATTGTTCAGAACAAATCGAAAAAAAAAAAAAAAAAAAAAAAAGTTTTAGGGTCGGTCGGGCCACCGGAAACACAGGTATTTTATTTTTTGGCCTAACCTATCAGCGTTTTTTTTCACCATTTTGGGAATGGGTCCATGACCGGTCAAATTGGGAAAAAACACGCGATTTCTCTCAAAATTGGGAAAAAACGAGCGTTTTTTCTCAGAATTGGGAAAAAAATTGTTTTTGTATTTTGTTCAATTTACACAGAAAAGCAGAAGAAACGTCGAAAACTCTGGTAAAAAACTTTATTAAGAAGATTATTCTAAAACTTTTTACAATTTTGGGAAGAAAAATCTGGAATTGGGATTTTTTTAGCTCTACTGATCAGAGCTTATGCCGTGGTGCGGCGTCCGTCTGTCCGTCCATCTGTCCGTCCGTCTGTCTGTAAACTTTTATTTGTAGCGACTACTCCTCTGAAACTACTTGATGGATATTCATGAAACTTTACAGAAATGTTGCCCATGAAGTCTAGTTGATCCTAGCAAAAATTCATGTTGATGTGAAATCCAAGATGGCCACCAAAGCTAAAAATAGATTTTTAAAATACAAGTTTGTAGCGACTACTTCTTGAAAACTATAAGTGACATTGATATGGGACATGTTCTTAAATGATCAGCATGACGTGATGTTAATCCTTGTCAAAAATTGTTTTGATTCGACGTTAAACATGGCTGCCAGTGGCCATCTTTGTTTACATAGAGTTATATAGTAAAAATTGTAGCGACTCCTTCTCTGAAACTACTTGGCGGATTTTCATGAAACTTTACAGGAATGTTGCTCTTGATGTCTAATAGATCCTAGCAAAATTTCAGGTTGGCCAGAAATTCTAGATGGCCACCACAGCTAAAAATAGATTTTTAAAAAATAAGTTTGTAGCGACTACTCTTGAAAACTATAAGTGATATTGATATGGGACTTTTTCTAAAATGATCAGCATGACATGGTGTTTATCCTAGTCAAACATTATTTTGATTCGGTGTTAAACATGGCTGCCAGTGGCCATCTTTGTTTACATAGAGTTATATAGTAAACACTTGTAGCGACTACTTCTCTGAAACTACTTGACGGATGTTCATGAAACTTCACAGGAATGTTGCTCTTGATGTCTAGTTGATCCTAGAAAAATTTCAGGCTGGCCGGAAATTCAAGATGGCCGCCACAGCTAAAAATAGATTTAAAATAAATAAATTTGTAACGACTACTTCTTGAAAACTGTAAGTGATATTGATATGGGACATTTTCTAAAATGATCAGCATGACATGATGTTGATTCTTGTCGAAATTTATTTCAATGCGACTTTAAACATGGCCGCTAGCGGACATCTTTGTTTACATATATTTATATAGTAAAAACTTGTAGCGACTACTCCTCTGAAACTACTTGACGATTTTTTATGAAACTTCACAGGAATGTTGCTCTTGATGTCTTATTGATCCCAGATTTTTTTTAGGTCGGCCAGAAATTCAAGATGGCCGCCATGGCTGAAAACAGATTTTTAGCTCGACTGATCAGAGATCAGCAGAGAGATCAGCAGAGCTTATGCCGTGGTACAGAGTCCATCGTCCGT
Organism: Cyrtodaria siliqua; assembly: GCA_037043455.1. Taxonomy (NCBI): domain Eukaryota; kingdom Metazoa; phylum Mollusca; class Bivalvia; order Adapedonta; family Hiatellidae; genus Cyrtodaria; species Cyrtodaria siliqua. The sequence goes on along the minus strand of JAWPHD010009748.1, from coordinate 8,932 downwards.
CCGTCTGTCTGTCCGTAAACTTTTATTTGTAGCGACTACTCCTCTGAAACTACTGGATGGATATTCATGAAACTTTACAGAAATGTTGCCCATAAAGTCTAGTTGATCCTAGCAAAAATTCATGTTGATGTGAAATCCAAGATGGCCGCCAAAGTTAAAAATAGATTTTTAAAATACAAGTTTGTAGCGACTACTTCTTGAAAACTATAAGTGATATTGATATGGGACTTTTTCTAAAATTATCAGCATGATATGATGTTGGTCCTTGCCAAAAATCGTTTTAATTCGACGTAAACATGGCTGCCAGTGGCCATCTTTGTTTACATAGAGTTATATAATGAAAATTTGTAGCGACTACTCCTCTGAAACTATTTGACAGATTTTCATGAAACTTCACAGGAATGTTGCTCTTGATATCTAATTGATCCTAGCAAAATTTCAGTTCGGCCGGAAATTCAAGATGGCAGCCATGGCTATAAATAGATTTTCAAGATACAAGTTTGTAGCGACTACTTCTTGAAAACTATAAGCGATATTGATATGGGACTTTTTCTAAAATGATCAGCATGACATGATGTTGATCCTTGTCAAAAATCGTTTTGATTCGATGTTAAACATGGCTGTCAGCGGCCATCTTTGTTTACATAGAGTTATATAATGAAAACTTGTAGCGACTACTTCTCTGAAACTACTAGACAGATTTTCAAGAAACTTCACAGGAATGTTGCTCTTGATGTCTAATTGATCCTAGCAAAATTTCAGGTCGGCCGGAAATTCAAGATGGCCGCCACGGCTAAAAATAAATTTTCAAAAAACAAGTTTGTAGCGACTACTTTTTGAAATCTAAATCAATCAGTAGAGCTTCAAGGTCATTGACCTCTTGTTTTATTTTTATTTATTTATTTTTAGCTCTACTGATCAGAGATCAGCAGAGCTTATGCCGTGGTGCGGCGTCCGTCTGTCCGTCCGTCCGTCTGTCCGTAAACTTTTTTTTGTAGCGACTACTCCTCTGAAACTACTGAATGGATTTTCATGAAACTTTACAGAAATGTTGCCCATGAAGTCTAGTTGATCCTAGCAAAAATTCATGTAGATGTGAAATCCAAGATGGCCTCCAAATCTAAAAAAAGGTTTTTAAAAAACAAGTTTGTAGCGACTACTTTTTGAAAACTCTAAGGGATATTGCTATGGGACTTTTTCTAAAATGATCAGCATGACATGATGTTGGTCCTTGTCGAAAATCGTTTTGATTCGACGTTAAACATGGCTGCCAGCGGCCATCTTTGTTTACATAGAGTTATATAATGAAAACTTGTAGCGACTACTCCTCTGAAACTACTTGACGGATTTTCATGAAACTTCACAGGAATGTTGCTCTTGATGTCTAATTGATCCTAGCAAAATTTCAGGTTGGCCAGAAATTCAAGATGGCCGCCACGGCTAAAAATAGATTTTTAAAAAATAAGTTTGTAGCGACTACTTCTTGAAAACTATAAGAGATATTGATATGGGACTTTTTCTAAAATGATCAGCATGACATGATGTTGGTCCTTGCCGAAAATTGTTTTGATTCGATGTTAAACATGGCTGTCAGCGGCCATCTTTGTTTACATAGAGTTATCTAGTAAAAACTTGTAGCCACAACTCCTCTGAAACTACTGGACGGATTTTCATGAAACTTCACAGGAATGTTGCTCTTGATGTCTAATTGATCCTAGCAAAATTTCAGGTCGGCCGGAAATTCAAGCCGCCACAGCTAAAAATAGATTTAAAAAAAATAAGTTTGTAGCGACTACTTCTTGAAAACTATAAGAGATATTGATATGGGACTTTTTCTAAAATTATCAGCATGACATGATGGTTATCCGAGTCAAACACTATTTTGATTCGACGTTAAACATGGCTGCCAGTGGCCATCTTTGTTAACATGGAGTTATATAATGATAACTTGTAGCGACTACTCCTCTGAAAATACTTGACAGATTTTCATGAAACTTCACACGAATGATGCTCTTGGTGTCTTATTGATCCTTGCAAAATTTCAGGTCGGCCGGAAATTCAAGATGGCCGCCATGGCTAAAAATAGATTTTCAAAATACAAGTTTGTAGCGACTACTACTTGAAAACTATAAGTGATATTGATATGGGACTTTTTCTAAAATGATCAGCATGACATGATGGTTATTCAAGTCGAACATTATTTTGATTTGACGTTAAACATGGCTGCCAGTGGCCATGTTTGTTTACATAGAGTTATATAATGATAACTTGTAGCGACTACTCCTCTGAAAATACTTGACGGATTTTCATGAAACTTCACACGAATGTTGCTCTTGATGTCTCATTGATCTTAGCAAAATTTCAGGTCGGCCGGAAATTCAAGATGGCCGCCATGGCTAAAAATAGATTCTTAAAAAATAAGTTTGTAGCGACTACTTCTTGAAAACTATAAGAGATATTGATATGGGACTTTTTCTAAAATGATCAGCATGACATGATGGTTATCCGAGTCAAACATTATTTTGATTCAATGTTAAACATGGCTGTCAGTGGCCATCTTTGTTTACATAGAGTTATATAATGAAAACTTGTAGCGACTACTTCTCTGAAACTACTTGACGGATTTTCATGAAACTTCACATGAATGTTGCTCTTGATGTCTTATTGATCCTAGCAAAATTTCAGGTCGGCCGGAAATTCAAGATGGCCACCACGGCTAAAAATAGATTTTCAAAAAACCAGTTTGTAGCGACTACTTCCTGAAATCAAAATCAATCAGTAGAGCTTCAAGGTCATTGACCTCTTGTTTTACTCAAAATTGGGGAAAGTGCTATTTTTTGGCGATTGGGAACGGGTCCATTTACTGGACCCGTCCAAAGAAGGAAAACAAACGCTGCCTATAGTCGGGCTTTGCACGGCCTGCCGAACAGGTCGAGCTTTGCCCTTCTAACTATTTAAACACCAGCTTTCAATTCATCCTTTTGCCATTAATCAAAATCCGCTCTCCTTTGTCTAAAGATTTCGTGTTCGGGGTGTCTTTGACGTCATATCCGCCATTACCCCACCCACAAATTTCAAAGGAGTTCAGAACACTGTGTACAATCGATCTCTAAATTTATGCATTAAAGCTTGTTAATATTTTAATAAAATTGTCTCGAATGATTCTTTAGTATTCATATTTTCACACTCAACCTTTAGATTTTGCTTTTTCCTTCGATTCTTTCTGAATTTAACTTTAAAGTGAACTCGCTCAACGTGGGCAATGTACATGTATTTACAATGGGACAAGAATTACGTATAAATTCAATTGCTAAATTTATGCATTAAACTTCGTTATTTTTGGATAATGTTTTTTTGTCTTAAATGATTCATAAATACTTTCATTTTCACACTCAACCGTTTATTGGTGTTTTTAGCTCGACTGATCAGAGATCAGCAGAGCTTATGCCGTGGTGCGGCGTCCGTCGTCCGTCTGTCCGTAAACTTTTATTTGTAGCGACTACTCCTCTGAAACTACTAGATGGATATTCATGAAACTTTACAGAAATGTTGCCCATGAAGTCTAGTTGATCCTAGCAAAAAATCATGTTGATGTGAAATCCAAGATGGCCGCCAAATCTAAAAATAGGTTTTTAAAAAACAAGTTTGTAGTGTGACTACTTCTTGAAAACTATAAGTGATATTGATATGGGACTTTTTCTAAAATGATCAGCATGACATGATGTTGGTCCTTGTCAAAAATCGTTTTGATTCGACGTTAAACATGGCTGCCAGCGGCCATCTTTGTTTACATAAAATTATATAATGAAAACTTGTAGCGACTACTCCTCTGAAACTACTTGACGGATTTTCATGAAACTTCACAGGAATGTTGCTTTTGATGTCTAATTGATCCTAGCAAAAATTTAGGTCGGCCGGAAATTCAAGATGGCCGCCACGACTAAAAATAAATTTTCAAAATACAAGTTTGTAGCGACTTCTTCTTGAAAACTATAAGTGATATTGATATGGGACTTTTTCTAAAATGATCAGCATGACATGATGTTGGTCCTTGTCAAAAATTGTTTTGATTCAACGTTAAACATTGCTGCCAGCGGCCATCTTTGTTTACATAGAGTTATATAGTAAAAACTTGTAGCGACTACTCCTTTGAAACTACTTGGCGGATTTTCATGACACTTTACAGGAATGTTGCTCTTAATGTCTAATTGATCCTAGCAAAATTTCAGATCGGCCAGAAATTCAAGATGGCCGCCACAGCTAAAAATAGAATTTTAAAAAAGAAGTTTGTAGCGACTACATCTTGAAAACTATAAGTGATATTGATATGGGACTTTTTGTAAAATGATCAGCATGACATGATGGTTATCAGAGTCAAACATTATTTTGATTCGACGTTAAACATGGCTGCCAGTGGCCATCTTTGTTTACATAGAGTTAAATAATGAAATCTTGTAGCGACTACTCCTCTGAAACTACTTGACGGATTTTCATGAAACTTCACAGGAATGTTGCTCTTGATGTCTTATTGATCCTAGCAAAATTTCAGGTCGGCTGGAAATTCAAGATGGCCGTCACGCTTAAAAATAATTTTTCAAAAAACAAGTCTGTAGCGACTACTTCCTGAAATCAAAATCAATCAGTAGAGCTTCAAGGTCATTGACCTCTTGTTTTATATATTTTTTTATTTTTTTAATTTTTTTAAATTTTATTTCTTGTTAAATTAATGTTTTATTTTGTTATAAATATTTTATGTTGACATACAGTTTTAAAATTAATGTATGAGACCTTTTCTATCAAATGATTCTCTGCCATATAATTATTATTGATGATTTCTAAAAGAGCCGCATTTTATTAATCACAAGCGCCGCGTTTTAGAATATCCAAAAAAAGTAAGTGAAACCTAATTATTTCCCCTTCAAATTGTAACAGGAATTTATGATCATGTGTAAAATAAACACTACCATGTCTGTTTTAATGTTGATTTTATACCAGCAAATGTTACTTGTACTCTTGCACATCTAATTTTACATTGACATTCGAAGCGCAGAGTACCATAACATGCAGTTTTGTGGGAAACCGTACATCGCAACATCTCGAACATTGTCTTGTTTCCGCAGTGGAAAAATAAAAACAAACGTTTGTTTCGTTATTATTTTGTTAAGGGTTTGTCTATTTCGGCCAGAAGTATGTAGTTCACCGGACCAAAGCAAAATCTGCGGGGTAAAATCCTCGAACTTAAATGTTTGTGTTGAATGATTACCCTTTTCCCGTTTTTTTAGATTGAATATTTTTGGTCGCCACATGGGCGCGTGAAAGTCAAATTTTGGTCGCCCAGACCATTTTTTTCTCGCCAACGGCGACTGGGCGAGTGCTAATTTGTGCCCCTGTCATTTTTTTCTTCACGAAAACTTTGTCAGGCCAGTTTGTCGAGGTCATTTATCTGGGTCCAAAAAAAACTTGTTATACTGACAAAGCGCTGACATGCGACACACGTGTTCCGCAGAACACCCATCTAGTTTCTTTTTGTAGCGATTACTTCTTGAAAACTATAAGTGATATTGATATGGGACTTTTTCTAAAACGATCAGCCTTACATGAGGTTGGGCATTGTCAAAAATTATTTTGTTTTGACATTAAACATGGCTGTGTATCTTTGTTAACATAGAGTTATATAATAAAAACTTGTAGGGACTACTCCTCTGAAACTACTTAACGGATTTTCAAAAACTTTACAGAAAAAGACGGCTACATTATATTATCGCCGTTCACCTAAGACGCATGCATCTAATTCAACAGCTATTACGATGTACAGATCTAAGACTATATACCTTTCTACAATTTATCATACACATACCCGAGGAATTGCTAAGATAACTGAACAAAAACTTCTATCCTACCTCATTTAATAATTTCTTCCTCAACGCCGGTCGAATCGGCGAATAAAACTTGCTTCTATCCTACCTCATTTAATAATTTCTTCCTCAACGCCGGTCGAATCGGCGAATAAAACTCGGAGACGGCGGGGTTAGGCACTTCTCATTTTTGTAAGAAAAGATTGTTGGTATCGCTGTTGTTTTTAATCTGCATGGCCGTTTGTCCTCCAAATACAATGAAAATGAAACCAAAGGATGGACTTCCCACGAATCCAACTCAAAGTGTTTACTACAAACTCGCGCGTCTTTCGAAGGTTCCCATTTTTTGACGCGACGGGCGATTTTCGTCGTCAACGGTCCACCCACACTTCAAATCTTAATCTATCATTAACCTGATTAGGAAAACGAAAAAAACTGATGTTATTAGATTGTCCTTTTTTATGCACACTTTGACACCCAGCTACAGCACACGGCATTCTTAAGACGTACCATAAAACTTAATCCTACATAGACAATACTATACAACTCAATGCGACACCGCTAATCGTTTGGTACCAATGACGTCACAGGATCACGTGACACTTACCTGTCTTTAAAAAGGGCGAAACTCGAAGCGTGTGCGCTATGAGATAAAATTGGCTACTGTGAGAAAACAGGACAACCAATAAGTGTAATATTTGTACAGATTGAATATTATATACATATATTTCAGAATATATGCTCAAAAGACATGCTATATTTCACCTTTAAGTGAACCGACAATGTATTCTTGGTAGCCATTACAAAAATGATTTTTAATCATTAAACTTTGATTACTTAAAAAGTTAAAGGCAAAATAGCACTTATTTAATACCAAATTAGGGTCTCAGGGTTTGATATTAACAGTTGCCCCTTTGTCCTGTGCCATATAAATTCTACTGGGAACAAGTTAATTGTCCCAGGTGACCTGTCCTACGGACAACTAAATTTTATAACAAGAAATGTATTTTACATCTTTAAAACTTGTGACTGAAAAAATGTCGAAACTTTGGTGAGCACATTGTAAATGACAAATAAAAACCATCTTGTTTTCATTGGTGGAATGCAACTGAGAGAATGTAATGTCACTTGCATGATTGATCTTGTTTTTTGTATCACTTTTACATGAAGTGCGGGGACAAGTAAATTTGACTGGGGACAAGTAAATTGTGTAAGTAACTTGGACAAGTTGCTGAAAAAAGTTAATATCAAACGCTGGTATATATTTATGACCTATTTATCATTGTGACAGATATAAACAGGGCATGCTCAGAAAGTATTGTCATCGCTATACAGAGTTGTACTGTAGAGCAAAACATTTGGGTTTTTGACAGTTAACATGGGCTCTCATAGCCTCATTCATTGCATTGAAGTTATATTCACCCAAGCTATTAGCCAATGGGGAATATACTAGGGAAGTGAGGTCGAGCCCATGTCCTCATTTAAGAATCCCATTAATAATTTGTCACATTTCATAGCTGGAAGTGTTTAAAAACAACAAAATTAAACACTTTGCCCTCCAGAAGACGAGCTCTGTTGTCTTCTGACAGCACTTGTTCTGTTTCATTTGGCCAACAACTCCTGTTCTCTTTTGGCCAATTTCCTCGCATTGTGCCCCAATTTCTAATCCGAGCCTTCTCTGACCTTACCAGCCCTTTTTACGATTTTGATATTTCATCTGGCTGTGTTTGGTCAGAGCGGTTCCTATAGTAAATAATAAAACATGGGGATCTCCTCTCCCGCAGGAGCTTAGCCTTCTTGGTTTTAAGTCAATCTGTCTAAGAAAATATGCATTATCAATATATTTATTTACCTATCTGAACCAAAATATTTGTTATATTAATAAATCATTTTAAAGTTGCAATGGTCAACCCTTTTCAGACATTAAAAAATACTTGATTTCCTACATCTGAGGGATAATTCAATCTTGGTCCATATCATGGTGCTCGGGAATTTTGTGAAAATATGAAGTTATTTGAAATAAACGAAAATAATGATTGTATACATTATTTATGCAATGTTTGAGAGATATAAAAGTAGATAACAAAAATGGGTTTAATTCAAAGAGTTAAAAGAGAAAGAAAAAAAATCGCCAGTAAATGGTCGGATTTGATAACCAAAATTGTGACATCATGGAATGGGGTAAAATTAAGTTGAGATTTCAAAGTATAGAGTACCTCATTGAGGATGTCTAGGGACCTTTTTGGAAGAATATGCATTATATTTTCTAATCCATTTGCTAAATGACGTCGGATGGTACTTAATAACAAATTAAACGATATTCAAAACAGTCGTTGTGTTCGTAACATTGGTGTCCGTTTATTCCTGAAAAAACAACCAACACTAATGCGTGTAAATAGGTCTCCTAACCTTTATAACAGCAGTATTATATTCTTATTGATATCAAATTAATTTATCAGTGACATCAATTTGGCGAACCCTGGCCTCATATTTTGGAAATCAACTTGTGGAAGTAGCTTTGTGTTTTTTCGTCCACTTTGTTATGAACGCAACTCTGGTACAATGCATACACTCGGGGAAGCCCCAGTTCAAAATAGAACATGTAGATGGCACTGTACAGTGGGAAATTCGAATCGATCAATTTGTTATTTACGTCACTTGTCTGAAGAAGAGCAGGGGATAGTTTGGTTCTTTGTGTCCACATGGTTTTGTGTCGGATACGAACGAAACAGGGAAGTTTAGTGTTCCGATAAACCTCTTATTTAGCAAAATAGAAGACCATTCAACATATTGATGTGCAGTTATGGATAGCATACATAGTAATTTCAATTTGCATAGATATAGCGATGTGTCAATGTTTGGAATAAACACATAGATCGCATATTTCTGCCGATGTCTGTTCAAACCGCTGGTGTCTATTGTTACGGACGACACGCATGAATACAGTGACAGCGAAATATAATTGAATTTCCGGTTTATCTTTGGATCATTTTACTAAAAGATCGTTTGCCTGTCCTTTGGTGTGTCTAAATTTTAATGTCTACTTTTTCAATTGGTGTTTTTAAAGATAACGTGCT